>JALJVW010000125.1:0-48089 GCA_024865655.1 Emberiza elegans | reverse complement strand
AATTATTTCATTATAGTTCTTTTCCTGCTATCTTTGTGCTTCGGTGTCCTGAAGTGGATCGTCACTGCCTCCACAGTGAGGTTTGTGCTGCTTTGTGACAGAGGAGAACTCCCAGGCTATTTTGTGTTTGCTGTAGGGAAGGTTGGTTATTGCTTTGCATAAATTCACAGACCAACTTGGAGCGTTTGCTTTGTCATGTCAGGGCATGGTTGCCACGTCATCATGGTGACATCAGAAGGTTGCCTTGGTGCATGGAAGGCCTGAGAGTCAGAGCATCCCTAGGGCTTGCTCATTGCAAGAGCATCCTCCTGCATCCTCCTGATTGAGGCATTTGTCAGTGGGCCGTTGCACACTGACAAGTGCATTGTTTTTTCAACTGCGTGAGCCCAGCCTGAAAACTTGCAGAGCAGTGCTACAATGATTGGGCAAATTGCTCCAGCACTATTCACTGCTTATGTTGTGACTCACTTGTCAGGTAAGTAGAGGTTTTCCCTGGGTGTAACCAAACCTGGCTTTCGTATGTCTTCCTGCTCTTTTTCAGTGACTGAGTTTCTGATTTTGAAACAGAAAGAGCATTAGGATGCCATTGGTTTGGTAAAGCTCCTGTCAAGTCGTTCAGCTAAAAAGGGGGTGTCTGTAGCCACAGGGGCCGCATTTGCAAGGGAACCTGCAGGACTTCCATTCCCTCCACGGGAGAGTTTGTGGCAGCAGAGTCTGTCATTTCCTCAGTTTGCTGGGACAAGGAAGACACCTTTCAAAATGTAGACTACTGGAAGACCTTCTTGGAAGGCCTTCAACACAGAAGGCCCATTCTTCCAAGATCTTCTTGGAAGGCCTTCTAAAAACTCTGCAGTTTTTCCCAAAATTCAGGGAAAGCTTATTTCTTTCTACATTTTCTCCTGAAAGGATTTCACTGTCTAACTTGACCCTTTACTGAGTGCAAAAATAGTGACTTTCCCTTTGCAAGGAAGTGCAAACTCTAAAGCAGTAAATGTCTGCTCCAGAACCCTGGAGCTGCTGCTGTGCTGTTTCACAATAGAACTGCCACACCTTAGGGGGATTTTGGGGAAGCTTTTCTGGGCAACTGTTTCCAGCAAGTGAATAGAATTGGTGTATGCAACTGATTTTTTAAAAAATGTACCGGAAAGAAAGGATTTTAGTAGCTATTTTGTGGTTTTGGTAGAACAGGAGCATTGAGTGAAGAAGAAGAATCTGCATTTTCTTGGTCATGTTTGTATTCATTTACTGGCAAAACAGGCCAAAGCATAGGCACAACCAAGAATATTGTCCTGATCTCTTGCTGGCTATGTGGATGAAATGTGTCTCCTGGAGTGAAGTTGAGAAAGGGGAATGTTGTGGTGTGTTTTGTTGGTTTGTTCTAGTTCTCGCCCCGTTTGTACAATGGTTCTGCCTCGGGTATCCTTTCCCGCCTTTCAGATGGTCAATCCCTCTAGTTTCTATAGTTACTGATTGTATCCCCTTACTCTCCTCCCCAGTGATCCTTATATGATTTGTGTGCTCCTCCCAAGACTCCACCCCAGTGCCCAGTCAATCACTCTCCACCCCTCCTTTTTTTCCAGAATGTTCTCCTAGGAGAGTTCAATGATTGGCCCTGGGACCGGGGCCCCTCACTTACTTTGTATCTACTGGTTCCTCCAGAGTGTCAGTCTGTTCAAGTCCGCCCCTTTGTTCTCCCTGATTGGTTTGTGTATCAACCCCCCCTGGTTTCCTCCCCCTTTAGAACCTGCTCTATTCCCCATTTCGTGGTCCTTCCCCTGTTGGCTGCCCTGGGACTAATAAACCCAGATTTCGCCCACAGAGGAGGCCCGCTCTCTTTATTTCGCCTTACCACAGCTTGGATTTCTCCCTGGCCTCATCCACGCAGGCACAGCCCGCCAATTCTGACATGGAGGGGTGCCTGTAGGCACTGACCTGGGGCCCTGCCACCGGGTCAGAAGCCCCACCGCTGTAGCGGTTGCTGGCTGCCAGCTGGCCGGACACTCCTATAGGCCAATGGACCGCTGTGGTTGGCGCCCAATGTGGGGCGTTTCTGAGACCACTGCTGGACCCCACGGATGAGGTCAGTCGACCTTTTTGGCCACCGATCTACCCCCAGTGGGAGCAGACCCCGTTCTAGTGGGTGGTGCTCCTGAGGGATAGGGAATGACAGCCCCGGACGCCAACGGAGTCGTCCTCAGGCGAAATCCAGCCATCTTGGATTTTCCTTTCATCCCCACCAGAGTCTTGGAGCACAGTGAGTTCATTTTCCTTCCCTGCCCTTTTAATTTTCCTCGTCCCCGGTGGGATTCTTCTTCTCTTTGCTGCGCAGCCCCTTGGCAGGGACTGGTGCGGGACTCTTGATTGTTTTAGTTGCCTTTTCTGTGAGGGGGTGGGGAGTTTTGTGAGCTGTCCTTTTATCTCTAATTATGGGTGCCACACTCTCGATGGCTCAGAAGAGAGCTAAAATCCAAGTTGGGGGAATCCTTGTTGGGGGGGGTTTGAAATTTCCAGTAAGGAATTAAGGAAGTTAATAGCGTGGGTGCTTTCTCAGTTCCCCGATGTTTCCCCTGACCAAATTAAAGACCCCCGGTTTTGGGAGGCTGTGTGCAATCACTTAGATCATTCCATTTTGTCAGGGGACTCTAATCAAAATTTTGTATTGGGCTTCTAAAATTTTAACTATTCTAAATCCGAGGTCGGCACTGAGGAAACACCCATCCAGTTCTAGTTTAGTCCCCAGTTTTCCCGGTTCGACTGTTCCTACCACTTTTTCCTCCCTGACTCTCCCTAGAACTGGGTCCTCAAGAGGAGCAGCTCGCGCCAGCAAAGCGCAGGGTGTCCATCCTTCCCCTGGCTCCTCTCAAGGTTCCCAATCCCTCCGCCCGAGGAGTCCTGGCCAGACTCTTCGGGATTCCTTACCTTCCTCCTCTATCCGAGTCCCCAAGTCCCCAGTTAGGCATCCCTCTGTTTGGTTTTTAGGCCCACAACAAAATGGCTCCCGTGGAGCTCAAGATGGAGGAGAGCACATGGCATTTCCCGCCATTGTCTCTCCTCCTCCCCAGAATCCTTTTAGGTCGAGAAACAACCCCTTCCTCTTCCCTGAACCCTCCTCCTTGCCCTCAGCTCCTCCTTCCTTTAATGCTCCTCCCCAAGTTGCACCTCCTTGTGTTAGCCCATCCCTCAGCTCCTCCCTCAGGGTGGAGAAAGCAACATCAGGTGTTCCCGCCCGTGTCTCCGCCCACTCCTCCTGCCCAGGCTCCACCCAGTCCTCCAGCCACTCCTCTTTTTCCCTCCCTTCCGGTTCCCACGCTTTCCCTTCTGGCTCCCATGCTTTGGGTTCTGGGGGGGTGGGGTGGTGGGAACTGGGGTTGGCCACCATTCCATCGGCTGTCCCGGTCACATACTACCCTGACAGGGAGGGGAGACCGCAGGCCCAGTGGGTACCTTTACCACACCAACAAATAAAGGAACTGTGCAAGGCCCAGAAGGAGTTTTCCAGAGAGCAAGTATTTCCAGGTGCTCCTTCAGTCGGCCCTTGCACAGTCAGATTTGACTCCTGCTGACCTGCAGTCACTTTTCTCCTGCCTCCTCAACCCCAGTGAGTTTAGGGTGTGGGAGGTAGGATGGAAGAAGGGAGTGGTGGAGGCTCTCCTGTCCCTGTGAGAGAACCAACAAACCGCCCTTGATTTGGAAGGGCGGGTCATTTCAACAGACCACCTAATCAGAATGGGAAACTGGGCAGATGGAGCATCCCAAGCAAGGGCCCTCTCTCCCCAGCTGCGGAAAGAAAGTTGTAAGGCAGCCGAAAGAGCTGTCTTTAAACTTCCATCCGCAATAGCACAGGCATCCTATGGTGGGGTCAAACAGCGGGGGAACAAACCTTTTATATTGTTTGTGGAGAGTCTTCGCAGGTTGGTGGACGTGCAGGTTCAAGGCGAGGCCACACAAGAAGAGATGTTGAGAGAGATGGCCTCGCTCAACACCAACACAGCCGGCAAAGAAGCCATCCTGACACTCCCACGGGATCCCCCACCCACCACAGAAGAAATGATTGAAGTTCGCGCACATAGGGTCGCGCAGACCGGGTTGACATCAGGGGACCCTGACTCACGAAATTGGCTGCTGCAGCAGTCAGCGGCCTTTGTAGGTTGGGTGTCCGGCTAGCAGTGTGGCCAACTGGCTACTGCAGTGGTGGGGAGTCAGTCCTAGTGGCAGGGCCCCAGGACTGCTCCTACAGGCGTCCCTCAGCGGCAGAAGGTTTCAGGCTACGCCTGTGCGGACGAGGTCGCGTAGTGGAAAGTTTGGAGCTGCTAAAATCACGAGGAATAAGAGCGGACACTCTCTGGGGGCAAGTCAGATTTAATAGGAGATGCCACCTGATGGAGGCCAGCCAGGGAGTGACGAAGTAACAATAATTCTTGCAAAATATATAGTAGAAGGGGGTCAGGGGAGGAGTATACAACATAACCAATAGGGGAAAGGAATCATTGGGATTAACATGAGAGGAACCCAGTAGGAATATAGGAAAGGTGGGGCCCTGGTCCCACAGCCAATCATGACTCCTATGAGATGGAACCTTCTGGATATTAGGGAGGAGTAGGGAGTGATTGACTGGGGCCAGGGGAGGAGAAATAGGAGGGGGGAACACACCTATGTGTGGGAGGTACAGGGGGAGGAGGGAGCAAACAATTACGTAACACCATGACTCTGCAAAAACAGAGGCGGGAGAAACCATAGCAACAGGGTAACAACCAAGGCAAAGGCGGGAGAACTGAGGGAGGCAGAACCATAGCAACAATGGGAGAGAACAACAGAACACATCACAACATGTCTCCGTTTTTTGTTAAATAAAAAAGAAATGAACGTCCATATGAATAAATGTCCATGATCAACTTAGTAAGCAGGGAATTGGGGTTGGTCAGGACAGGCGCAGTTCTCATCAAACCAGGGGTAGCTTGCTGGTGGTGGTGTGGGTCCCTCCTCATCTGCGGCTCCTTGTGCCTCCGAGGAGAGATTGTCCATTTCAATGGGAGTATGGATCTGAGCTACTGCCTGGTTCACACTGGGCGCTGTGAGCTTGAGCACGAGTCTTCTGACCAACCCTTTGATAATAAAAACAAAAAGAAGGAGTAAAACCAAACCAAAAGCTATTTTGCAGACTGTTTCAATAACTAAACTGGCCCAACCGCTCAGACCCCAACCCTTGAAGATGTCCCCCAGCCAGTCTGATGTTTCCTGCTTGACTCGGTGTAGCATGTCTTGGAGTCGCTGGATTGTGTGTCTGGCATCCTTAGCTCAGGAAGACAGGTTCATACAGCAGAGGCCCTCAAACTCCTCACAGTGATGGTGATGCAGCAAAAGTAAGAAATCAATCGCTGCTCTGTTCTGGAGTGTCGCCTTCCTTGTTATTTTCTCGTCTGTGAGGAGGTCGGAAAGAGCAGCTGACGTAAGGTTGGCTTGTTTAGCCACCCAACACTCTAGGCGGCCCAATTCACCTAGAGATTTGGCCACCGATACCCAAGGCAATAAAAGGGTAAGGGTGACTGCTTTTGGTTTGCTCCAATGCACAATTTCATCGTCACACTCGGAGGTGAGGTCTTGAAGACCCCTTTTAGATCTGTCCAATCCCGCAGTGACGTTCTTTCTTTTCCAATTAATAATTTGCATCATGTTGGGTGTAAACAGCGACAGCTCTCCGATTGTGCACGGACCTCCGACTAGGCAAGAGGGGATGCCTGCCCACGCTCGGTTGCCACAAATTAAAAATGCTCCTCTGGAAAGGGCGACTGGGGTCTCACCAGTGGTGGTGGGCGCGTTGATCTGTAAAACCACTGCACATCACTGGTGGGCCTGATACTCTTTCTGTAATTGTTTAACAACTGCTGCACTCCTTCCAGCAGGAGAACGTGGGGAACCAAACTGAAAGCAAATCATGGCATTCACCGATCTGAGTAGTTCTAATTCTGCGGGCTCAGTGGTCAAGGGGGCCAGCCTCTTGACCACATTTCTCCAGGCGAGTTTGATATCAAAACCAAAAGCATTGGTAAGACTCTTGGCTAAAATTGGGGTAAGGGAAGACTGAAAGGCGAGGGGAAATTCGCCCGGAGAAAACGGGATCCCCACAAGGCAAGACGACATAGGGTCCTCTGCCGAACCTGTATGGAGGCATATACGGTCTTGCCCCATTGCCTGAGACAAGGTACGCCAAACGTTGATCTTGGGCTGGGGGACTACCCACAACTCCAGCGGTGATGTTAGGAGCCAGCAGGTCACCAGCAACACAAAAGCAGGGTTGGAGGCCATGGTCTGGATCTTGAGGGGCCACGGAGAGATGAACTAAAAAATAAAACATAGTTGGTTAACCATATAATAATCAAACTGATGGTTCTGCCTCAAATAATAAGTTCAGTTCGGAGGAGGAGGAAATTGATGCGGGTGAGGAGGGTCTCGTCTCACAGACGACATGGAAAACGAAAGGAGAAGGTTCTGCACAAGAAGGTAGTTGGGGATCCACGGAAAATGGAGAAGGGAGAGAGCCGGTTTTTCTCCGCCGTCGCCAACAGACTTCATGTGCCTGTGGCACAACCCCGGGTGGTTTTACCTGCTTAGGAAGGAAGGACCTGACCCACTTTGATGGAATCCACCTTGGCCCCGAGGGAGTGGACACACAAGCATATCCCCTCCCCCAGGTGACCAAGTCGAAAGGCCCTTCCATTTTCCAGGTCTCCGGATCCTTAATTAGGACCGGAGGCCTGACTGGTTGCAGCTGATGGTGACTCCCGAAATGGCGCAACACTGGAGGATTCAGGTTGTCAAAGGAGCAATTTAGAAAGTTGATGGTATAAAGTGCCTTTGACAACTGGACGTGTGGGGACTCCACCTTCACTGCTGTACGCTGTCTTTCTAAAACCTTTTTGAGGCTCTGGTGGGCCCTCTGCACCATGGCTTGGCCTGTAGGGGAATAGGGGATGCCGGTCTTATGCACTATTCCCCATTGTTGCAGGAAACCCCGAAGCTCCCGGGAGGTGTACGCTGGGCCATTGTCCGTTTTAATGTCCTTAGGGATACCCAAGACAGCGAATGCCTGCAAAAGATGTTTTTGGACGTCCGCTGCCTTTTCACCTGTATGGGCAGAGGTAAAGACAGCACCTGAGAAAGTGTCAACTGAGACGTGGACGTAACACAACCTCCCAAAAGATGGGATGTGTGTCATGTCCATCTGCCACAATTCACAGCTCACCAGGCCCCTAGGATTGGCTCCAGCTGCGATGGTCGGCATCTGATGGGCCTGGCATTGAGGACATGTGGCCACAATCGCCTTGGCCTGCTCTTGGGAAAGTCCAAACTGTCGGACCAGGCCAGGCGCGTTCTGATGGCAGAGCTGGTGGCTGATCTTAGCTTGGCCGAACACATCTGGGAGTGGGCCCACCATTACTGCGGCTGCAACCAGAGAATCAGCTCTCCAGTTGCCTTCCGCGATGAACCCCGGCAAGTCGGTATGTGACCTCACGTGCATCACGTAAAAAGGATGCTCTCGGTGGGAGACTAAATCAACTAATCTTGAGAGCAAATTAAATAGATTTTGATTTGCGACTTCTTGGAGAATTGCTGATTCCGCCCTGGATACTACACCAGCTACGTATGCAGAATCTGTAACCAGATTGAAAGGTCCAGGGAACCTCTCGAATGCTCTGACAACTGCGTCCAACTCAGCAACCTGTGGAGAACCCTCCACAGTGGCAATGTCAGCCTCCCACCGCTGAGTTTGAGGATCCTTCCAAGTCATCACTGACTTGTGGGATGCTCCAGATGCGTCAGTGAAAACAGTCAGGGCATCTAAAGGGGTCCTGCTCTGGATCTTTTTGACAGATAATTTAAACTCCGAATTGAATAATTTGTGGGCCGGCCGACCAACTGCAATCCGGCCAGTGTAGCTATCCAAGGCAAATTGGAGCATTTCATTTGTCTCCAGCAATTCATCCAGAGTCTTCTTTTTTAGTTGGCCCGAGCCTAATTGAATTGGAATGTGAATGCACGAAAAGTCGCATCCTGCCAACTCCCTCATCCAAGATCTTGCCTTTCGGATCAGTTTGGCTACCAGCTCTTGTGGCCTTGTCATTCTTTTGGATCTATGATGGCTGAGGAAGACCCACTCTATGATTAAGAGGGGCTCCCCCGAGCCTTGATCCTTAGAATGCTTGTCCCATTGGTGGATCAAGCCATGAATGTGTGGCAATTTTCCTAGAATAATGAATTTGAATGGCAGGCCTGGATCATAGTGATGGGCCTGCCTGGCCGAAATTAATGACTGAATTTTCTCAAGTGCAGCCTGTGCCTCTGGGGTGAGGGTCCTAGGAGAACATAGCTCCTCTCCCCCTTTCAATAGATTGAAAAGGGGGGCTAGGTCTTCTGTTGATATACCCAGCCAAGGTCTCACCCAATTCAACGACCCACATAGTTGCTGGGCATCTGCTAAGGTCCGGACATTTGTGTTGATGGCCAATTTTTGGGGAACAATGGTCCTCCTTGTAATCTCAAGGCCCAGGTATCTCCAGGGTAGCATCCGCTGAATCTTCTCGGCTTGGAGTTCAAACCCTGCAACAACCAATGCATTGATTGTTAGGTCAAGCGCATGAGCAAGTAGTTCATCAGTCGGGGCACAGACGAGGATGTCATCCATGTAATGAAGAAGGATGACATCATCGAGAGCTGTACGGATCGGCTGCAGCAGCGAAGCGACATACCACTGACAGATCACTGGGCTGTTCTTCATGCCCTGTGGAAAAACTCACCAGTGGTAGCGCTTGGCTGGGGACTCACGGTTGATGGCGGGAACCGTGAAAGCGAAACGCGGGGCATCATCAGGGTGTAG
The DNA here is from genome assembly GCA_024865655.1 of Emberiza elegans. Classification (NCBI taxonomy): domain Eukaryota; kingdom Metazoa; phylum Chordata; class Aves; order Passeriformes; family Fringillidae; genus Emberiza; species Emberiza elegans. Next base: position 39,217 of record JALJVW010000125.1, on the reverse strand, counting down.
GGGAATTTGGACGAAACAGTCTTTTATATCAATTACCGCCAGATTCCAATCTCGAGGGAGCATTGTTGGGGATGGCATCCCTGGTTGGAGGGGACCCATATCAACTATTATATCGTTAATGTGGCGGAGGTCGGTCAGGAGCTGCCACTTATCTTTGTTGGGCTTTTTGATGACGAAAACTGATGAATTCCAGTCAGACATCGTTTCTACGATGTTGCCCTTAAGTAGCTGCTCCTGAACGAGCTCATTGAGCGCCTTCAATTTCTGTTTGTTCAGTGGCCACTGTCCTACCTGTACTGGTTTATCGGATCGCCATTCCAGCTTCCAGGTAGGGCGCTCCTCAGTGGCCACTGCCCAAAAAACCTGGGGAGCCACCAGAAGGTCAATTCGGGCTCCCCACTGGGCAAGCAGGTCCCTTCCCCACAGGGGCTCGGTGTAGTCTAAAACGAATGGGCATATAGATGCCAATTGCCCATCCGGCCCCATAATTTTTACAATGCTCTTGGATTGTTTAGCCAATTGAAGACCCCCTACACCTTCTATGTGTTCGGCCACGTTTTGCAAATCCCAATGTGACAGCCACTCCCTGGAGGGAATGATCATCACATCTGCACCGGTGTCCAACAATCCCCTCACGGTCTTATTGTCATTGCCCAGGGACAGTTGACATGTCATCCTGGGTTTCTCCCTCCCCACCATTTGAGCCCAGGCTACCGCTGGAGGCAAGGACCCTTTGGATGACTGAGAGCCCTCTACCACCTCGGGCACTGGTATAGCTTGGGCTATGATTTGCCCTTTGGGGAGGAAGAGTGGGGGTTGGACACAGTACAGCTCCACACAAAATCTGCCCTGGTCCATGGTGGTGAGACTCGGGACAATGTCTATGTCCAAAGGCGTGTGTTTTGTTTCCCCAACAATGATCCACTTGCTACGTCTCAATTTCCTCCAGCTTCCAGGATGACGAAGGTCGGCAGTCACCAGGTGCATGTTCCGGTTCGTGAGACGAACTGATTTGGTCAGCTGCAACATAAAAGGAGAAAAGGATGAATTTGTACTTAGGGCAGGTTGGGGCTGAAGCCAACATTCACAATAAGTCAAGTCCGTTAATGGAAAGTGCGGCATAGTGTCTTTGGGCGGCTGTTTTCCTCCTCCCTCCCCTCCTGGTGTTATTTTCCCCACCTGATTTTTGTCAGAGCGCAGGGAGGGGCTGCGCTTAGCTCCTAGTTTTTTTGCTGCCTTTGTTCCTGCTTTGCAGCAGGACAACTTTCCTTCCTATATTTCATAAATTCCAGCTGCAGCGGGCATTGTGGCATCCAATGTCCCACGTCTCCACACAGGTGGCAGGGTGAAGACGCTTCTCAGGGTGGTCCAGGTGTTCCACTTTCCGCAACAGTGGCATCATAGGTGTCGAGATCCGCTGCCTCTGCGAAAGCCACCGACAATCGACGGGGCAAGGGACGAACCTTGGAGTCATGGTCCGCGGCTGGCAAGGTGACTCGGCGAGCACAGACCTGGATCATATCTTCCAAAGTTGGACGCGGGTCTAGAGGAAGTGACCGGATGGCTTCCTTGCATGCAGGGTTCGCATTTAAAAAAGCCATCTGCCGCAACACCTCTTCTCTGGCTGCTTCACTCTGGACCTGTATGTCCACCAGCCTATTAAGTCTTTCTACAAAGCTAATAAATGGTTCATCAGGCCGCTGTTTTACTTCCCCATACGATGCCTGCGTGGTGATGGAAGGCAACCTAAAAAAGGCTCGTTCAGCAGCTTTGCAAGCTTCTTTTAATTGGGCTTGTGACAACATCCTGGCCTGAGTCGCTCCGTCCGCCCAGTTCCCAATTCCAATCAAGTGCTCAGTGGACACCACCCATCCCTCTGCATCATAAGATGTTGCTGGGTTCCCCCATAAAATTGGGAGAACTTCCACAACCTCCTTCTTCCACCCAACTTCCCAAACCCTAAATTCAATAGGGCTTAGGAGGCTGGAGAAGAGGGCACTCAGGTCCGCTGGGGCCAGATGTCCCTGTGCAAGGGCCGACCGAAGGAGTCCCCGGAAGTATTCACTGTCTCGGGAGAACTCCCTCTGGGCCTTGCACAGTTCCTTGATCTGTGCCTGAGACACGGGCACCCATTCGACCTGTGTACTCCCCTCACCCGTACGGTGGAATGTGACTGGAGCGGCCGATGGTATTGAGGGCCGCTCCAGTTCCAGGCTCCCTCCTCCCCCGCCCCCGGAACACAGACTGTGGGAACCGGAAGGCGGGGCGTGGGAACCGGAAGGGAGAGGGACGGAGGTGTGGTCAGGGGGCTGGGTGGCACCAGAGATGGAAGACTGGGCGGAGCAACGACATGCACAGGAGGACATTTGGTTCCCCGCCCCAGAGGTGGAGTCAGGAGGCGGAGAAACGTAGGGAGGCGGGTTTTGCGGGGTGAGGTCAGGGGAAGGTGGAGCTGTAGGAGGAGTGGGAGGTGGAGAAGGGGACGGGTCAGATAAAAGGAAAAGGGTTAAACTTAGAGGAAAAAGGATTTTGGGGTGAAAGAAGGCAGCACGAGGCAACCTCCATCTTGGGCTCCTTGGGAGCCATCTTTGGGTGGCAATTTAAACCTAACAACTGGGGTTTTTACAACTGGGGACATGGGAGGTCAGATGGAGGGAGAGAAAAGTGAGCTCCAGAGGGTCTGGCCAAGACTCTTCTGAGGGGGCGGCCAAGCCGGTCGAGAGGAGGCAGGGGTAGGGTGGACTCCCTGCGTAATGTTGGCCTTCAGTGCTCCTCTCAAGGGCTCGGACCGAGGGAAAGAGGGTGATGAAGAAGGGGTAGGGGTGACAAAACTGGGAGAACCGGGGGCTAAACTTGAACAGGATGGATTCCTCCTCAGTTCCCTGAATGGGTGCAATGAAATCAAAACCTTATTGGCCCAATATATAGTAGATGTTAGATGCTCTTCCTCAGAGCTGACCTCGTCCTCTAATTTGGAAATAGCCAATTGCCAAAAGCACGGGTCCCGCAAATTCTCTGAGGAGGCGTCAGAGAACTGGGAGTAAATCCATTTCACTAACCTTTTTAATTCAACTTTGGGGATGTCAAACCCTCCCTCAATCAAAAAACCCTTAACTTGATGGAAAGCTCTTTTTTGAGCTGCGCTCAACTTGGCACCCATCGAGCAACAGCTTCCGATGTTGCTGCCACTACCGCAGAAAAAGGAAAACTAAAACGAGGAAAAACACCACACCCACCCCTGCCAGGGAAGTTGTGCAGACAACTTACGAGATAAAGACCCACGAAGGGGCGAAAAACAACCCACGGAGGGGTAAAAAGGTTAAAAGGGCAGGGGAGCAAGATAACACTTACCAAACGGGGGCTGGTGAAAGGAAACTCTGTGGCAGCAGTCCTTGTCGGCCAGACCACTCCTCGGGTGCAAGGAGCTGCGGTCCAGCGTCCACCAGGAGCGCTGCTCCTAGAACGGAGCCTGCTACCACTGGTGGCTGTTTGACGGCTAATGAGATCTGAAGACCTCATCCGTGGGGTCTGAAGGAGTCCAGCTGGGCCCCACATTGGGCGCCAAACTGCAGCGGTCAGCGGCCTTTGTAGGTTGGGCATCTGGCTAGCAGTGTGGCCAACTGGCTACTGCAGCGGTGGGGAGTCAGTCCTAGTGGCAGGGCCCCAGGACTGCTCCTACAGGCGTCCCTCAGCGGCAGAAGGCTTCGGGCTACACCTGTGCGGACGAGGTCGCGTAGTGGAAAGTTTGGATCTGCTAAAATCACGAGGAATAAGAGCGGACACTCTCTGGGGGCAAGTCAGGTTTAATAGGAGATGCCACCTGATGGAGGCCAGCCAGGGAGTGACAAAGTAACAATAATTCTTACAAAATATATAGTAGAAGGGGGTCGGGGGAGGAGTATACAACATAACCAGTAGGGGAAAGGAATCATTGGGATTAACATGAGAGGAACCCAGTAGGAATATAGGAAAGGTGGGGCCCTGGTCCCACAGCCAATCATGACTCCTATGAGATGGAACCTTCTGGATATTAGGGAGGAGTAGGGAGTGATTGACTGGGGCCAGGGGAGGAGAAATAGGAGGGGGGAACACACCTATGTGTGGGAGGTACAGGGGGAGGAGGGAGCAAACAATTACGTAACACCATGACTCTGCAAAAACAGAGGCGGGAGAAACCATAGCAACAGGGTAACAACCAAGGCAAAGGCGGGAGAACTGAGGGAGGCAGAACCATAGCAACAATGGGAGAGAACAACAGAACACACCACAACAGGCCGCCTCTCCACAGGGCTTCCGTAGCTTTCGCTAAAGTGACGGAAGTCTGTTCAATGGACACCATCAGCCCTCTGGACCCAAGGGATGCTTTCAACACCCCTGGCCCATCCCGCAGAGTGACAGCACCATGTCATCTCTGTGGCAAGACGGGCCACTGGATGTCCAACTGCCCTTTAAGGCAGTAGTTTTTAATTTTAGGAAGGGGAAAAACCAGCTGGAAAAGCAGGGGAGCACCCTGCAAAAAAACTAGGTGACAAGCGCAGTCCCTCCCTGTGCCAAGACATAAATGAGGCGGGCACCATAACAGCTTGCAGGGAGGGGAAAGGGGGAGCGCCGCCAGCTTCCCAATTACTACTGGACTTGTCTTTCTTGTATTCAGCCACAGCTTGTCTTAACAACCTTTTCCCTTACTGACCCTTACAGTTTGCAGCTGACTTGGCCTTTCTATATTCGTGACGACAACTTCCATCTAGTGTCTGTAAGTCCAGAGTGTCCTGGCAATTGGAGGAGAGTCCAACGTTGTAAGTGGGTCATTGTCAGAGACATCGAATATACACCACACGATCTACACATTATCCCAAGTCTCATAATATTGGACCCGGAGAAATTTCAAATAGAGCTGTACTGTGCCTGTCCCCCTCTCTTCCTCCTCAAGGGCCAAGTGATAGCCCAAGCCCTTCTAGTGCCAGAATTGGGCAAGAACTCTGGGCTGCCACCACCATCTATCCAGCATTCATATCCAATGGTGGCCTGGGCTCAAGTTCTGGGGAGGGAGAAGCCCAGGATAACATGGAATTTATCTAAGGGCGGTGACAGCAGAACAGTTAGGGGGCTTTTGGACACGGGGGCAGATGTGACGATCATTCCCACACAGGAATGGCCGTCACACTGGGAATTGCAAAACATGGCAGGACACGTTCAAGGTGTAGGGGGCTTGCAATTGGCTCGACAATCGAAGAGCGTTGTACAAACTGAGAGGCCAGATGGGCAACTGGCTTCTGTGCACCAATTCGTATTGGACTACACGGAGCCCCTGTGGGGGAGGGACCTTCTAGCCCAGTGGGGAGCCAGAATTGACCTCCCAGTGGCTCCCCAGGTTTTTCGGGCAGCAGTCACTGAGGAGCGCCCTACATGGTAATTGAATTGGAAATCAGATGAACCAATACAGGTAGGACACTGGCCGCTCAATAAACAAAAATTAAAGGTGCTCAATGAGCTCATTCAGGAGCAGCTGCTTAAGGGCCATCTGGAGGAGACAATGTCGGAGTGGAACTCCCCAGTCTTTGTGATTAAAAAGCCCAACAAGGACAAGTGGCGGCTCCTGACCGACCTCAGACAAATTAATAACATCATTGTTGACATGGATCCCCTCCAACCAGGGATGCTGTCCCCAGTGATGCTCCCCCAAAATTGGAATTTGGCTGTAGTTGAGATCAAAGATTGTTTCTTCCAAATTCCTCTGCACCCTGACGATGCCCCATGTTTTGCCTTCACGGTACCTTCCATCAACTGTGAAGCCCCAAGCAAGTGGTACCACTGGCGAGTCCTTCTGCAGGGCATGAAGAACAGCCCAGTGATTTGCGAGTGGTACGTCGCTTCCTTGTTGTCCCCAATACGTACAGCCCTCGAGGATGTCGTCATCTTACATTACATGGATGACATCCTCGTCTGTGCTCCGAATGATGACTTACTTACCCGTGCGCTTCACCTGACAATCAGTTCATTGATTGCTGCAGGGTTCGAGCTTCAGGCGGACAAAATTCAATGGATGCCGCCCTGGAAGTACCTGGGCTTGGAGATTACTAGGTGGACCATTGTTTCACAAAAATTGGCTATTAGAACTAAGGTTCAAACCTTAGCGGATGTCCACCAGCTGTGTGGATCTTTGAACTGGGTGAGGCCTTGGCTAGGTATACCAACTGAAGACCTAGCCCCCCTTTTCAATTTATTGAAAGGGGGAGAGGAGCTTAGTTCTCCTAGGTCGCTCACCCCAGAGGCCCAGGCAGCATTGGAAAGGATTCAAACATCCATCTCAGCCAGGCAGGCCCATCGTTACCAACTGGGCCTGCCATTTAAATTTATCATACTAGGAAAACTGCCACACCTCCACAGGATGATATTTCAGTGGGACAAGACATCAAAGGACCAGGGCTTGGGAGATCCCCTCTTGCTAATAGAGTGGGTGTTCCTCAGCCATCATCGGTCCCAAAGAATGACTCAGCCACAGGAGCTGGTAGCCGAACTGATCCGCAAGGCAAGATCTCGGATCAGGGAGCTCGCAGGCTGTGACCTTGGCTGCATTCACATTCCTCTAAAATTGGAGTCGGACCAGCTAAAAAAGAAGACCTTCGACGAACTGCTGGAAACTAATGAAATATTGCAATTTGCTTTGGACAGTTACACTGGCTGGATTGCTGTCGATCAGCCAGCCCACCAATTATTTAATCAGGATGTCCAATTTAAACTGTCTTTAAAAAGGATTCAGAGCAGGACTTCTTTAGATGCCCTGTTTTTATGGACTCATCTGGAGCATCCCCCAAGTCAGTAATGACTTGGAAGGATCCTCAAACTCAGTGGTGGGAGGCAGACATAGCAACTGTGGAAGGTTCTCCACAGGTAGCTTAGTTAGATGCAGTCGTCCGGGCATTTGAGAAGTTCCGCAAACCCTTTAATCTGGTCACAGATTCAGCATATGTTGCTGGTGTAGTGTCCAGAGCAGAGAATGCAGTTCTACGGGAGGTCTCAAATGTCCATCTGTTTAACTTGCTCTCCCGGCTAGTAACCTTAAGTCTCCCACCGAGACCAACCTAGAAATGCATTATGTGATGCATGTCAGGTCACACACCGACCTGCCGAGGTTCATCGCCAAGGGCAACCGGAGAGCTGACTCTCTGGTTGCTGCTGCAGTTCTGGTGGCCCCACTCCCGGATGTGTTCGCGCAGGCTAAGATCAGCCACCAGCTGTTCCATCAAAACGTGCCTGGCCTGGTTCGGCAGTTCGGGTTAACCCATGAACAGGCCAAGGCGATTGTGGCGACATGTCCTCAATGTCAGTCCCACCAAATGCCCGCTGTCAGCTCGGGTGCCAACCCCAGGGGGTTGGCAAGCTGTGAGGTGTGGCAGATGGATGTGACACGTCCCGTCGTTCAGCCGGTTGTGTTTCGTCCATGTTTCCGTTGATACCTTTTCCAGCGCTGTCTATGCCGCTGCCCACACAGGGGAAAAGGCAGCTGATGTCCAAAACATCTTTTACAGGCATTTGCTGTCTTGGGCATCCCTAAGACAATAAAAACAGACAACAGCCCAGCGTATAAGTCCAGGGAGCTTCGAAGCTTCCTGCAGCAATGAGGAATAGAGCACAAAACTGGCATCCCCTATTCCCCGACAGGCCAAGCCATGGTGGAGAGGACCCACCAGAGCCTGAAGAGAGTCTTGGAACAACAAGGAGTCGCAGTGAAGGTGGAGTCCCCCCACGTCAGATTGTCAAAGGCATTGTTTACAATTAACTTTTTGAACTGCTCTTTTGACAATCTTAATCCTCCAATTGTGCGGCATTTCAACAGTCAGGAGCAGCTGCACCTTAAGGCCAGGCCCCCAGTTCTTGTCAAAGATCTGGAGACCCGGAAAACTGAAGGGCCTTACGACCTCGTCACCTGGGGGAGGGAGTAGGCTTGCGTGTCTACTCCCTCAGGGCCAAAATGTTCAAGTCAGTCTGTTCAAGTCCACCCCTTTGTTCTCCCTGATTGGTTTGTGTATCAACCCCTCCCCTGGTTTACTCCCCATTTAGAACCTGCTCTATTCCCCATTTCGTGGTCCTTCCCCTGTTGGCTGTCCTGGGACTAATAAACCTGGATTTCGCCCACAGAGGAGGCCCGCTCTCTTTATTTCGCCTTCCCACAGCTTGGATTTCTCCCTGGCCTCATCCACACAGGCACAGCCCGCCACCTCTGATGTGGAGGGGTGTCTGTAGGCACTGACCTGGGGCCCTGACACCGGGTCAGAAGCCCCATCACTGTAGTGGTTGCTGGCTGCCAGCTGACCGGACACTCCTATAGGCCAACGGACCGCTGCAGGGGAAATAATCTCTCTTTGGGTTGACTTCTTCTGTGGGATTCAACAGCCCAAGCAGTTTTCTTACAGCATCTGGTTCATTTCCCCTGCCCACTACAGGTCACCTGAAGCGAGTGAGAAAGGGAGATTTCATGTTCCTGGTGCTTAAGAATTGTAGAGCCAGCTGTCAGCTTGGCCAGTATCAGTAGAGGGCCAGCTAGGAAGTTTGAAAGAAAATCTGTTTTCATGCCTTCAAAAGAAATAACAAAGGCATAAGTGCATATTTCCTAATTTGCATCTCAGAGCCCTGAAGAATTATAAACTCAGATTTGCAGAGACAATGTTGCTTGCTGACAGCAGCCAGAATGGAATACTGAACTAAGAGTAATTTTCGGGAGAGCAGAATTAGCCCAGTTCAATTTAGTCAGAGAGACTTGAAATTCTATTCCTATAAATTTAATGACATCATTAAAAGATGCATTTCTAGAACAAGCAGGACATCTTGAAATGTTCGATACTGTATTTGAAGTCAGATGGGCAATTTTGTGCCTGGAGAGCTGGGCGGGCCAAAAGGAGCCAGGGGTGCTGAGGGTCTTGAGCAGCTGAAGATGAGGCAGCGTGTGGCCAGGTGTCCAAGAAGGCCAAGGGCATGGTGGCCTGTATCAGCAGCAGTGGGGCAGCAGGAGCAGGGCAGTGAGCGTGGCCCTGTGCTGGGCAGCGCTGCGGCCACAGCTGGAGTGCTGTGTGCACTTGTGGGCCCCTGGGAAGCAGAAAGTCATGGAGGGGCTGCAGCGTGTGCACAGAAGGACAGGGGAGCTGGGCAAGTGTGTGGGGGGAGGGGACAGAGAGTATGAGGTTGGGACTCCCTGGGACGAATCAATCAATCATACGTAATCCACACCTTTTGTTCCAGAAACATCCCCGTTCCCCACCTTTCCACTGGATCTCTCCCTAAGACCACCCTCTCCCCATTTTTCCTACTGGTGTACCCCAGTCAACCCACTCCAAGCCCACCTCTGTACCCCCTTCCTAAGGGTCCAAAACATACCCCCAAGCCCGCCTACTCCTTCCTCCTTAAAAACCCCGTTCCCACCCGGGTTTGAGGCTCGGGACCCCAGCTCCGGTACCCTTCAACAGAGGCTGCGGCCCGCTTTCCTCCCCCACCTGCACCCTTGACTTCCTGATAATAAAGCCTGTTGGAACTACACTGGAGTCTCCAGGCCCTCTCTGCCTGGCTGTGCTGTCTTGAGTCATCTGGGACTGCATGTGCGTGTGATCGCAGCAGGAGCGCTCTGCGGCAGGACACGCCTGGGAGAGGTCCGCCCACCCCCACCCAGTTTCGGGGTCCCCCGCAGCTAGCTGGACCCCAAAAACCCGCAAGGGAGTGCAGCACAAGCCCAGTGAGCAGAAGCTGAGGAAGCTCTAGCAAGGAAAACAGGAGGCTCATGAGGGACCCTCAGCATCTCCTCAGTACATCCAAATATTTTAGACACATTTAGAAGTGAACTTTCCCCTTTTTATTGTTATTTTTTGGTTTGCTTGGAGGAAGAGGCTTATTCATTTCCTTTTTCTCCCAACTAAGGTGCTTTTCCTTATTATCTCCTGCCATTTTACAGCACTGGGACTGGATCTGTGAGAATTTAGATTTCCAAAGTATCACTTCTGGAGAATGCAGTATTTTTGCATGAGAACACATCATTCATTGCAGGGACCTTGGTGCAGAAGGAGCTGTTGTGGTTCCAGGCCAGCCAGTATGGCCTTACAGATCACTTTGAGCTTAGTAGAGCTGGTGCCTTTTTGCAGCCCAGGGAATCAGTGTGTGTTGTGTTTGGGAATTGAGCAGGAGATCAATGCCCTTGCATTCCAGCTGCTCCTCAGAGATCACAGGAGCTGGGAGGGGCTGTGCTGCATTTCTGATTCCAGCCACTTTAGCACTGTCAGTGTGGTCGAGTCCAAGAGAAGAACTTGCCCAAGCACAGATGCACAAAGAGTGCAGTTCCCAGTGCATTGCTCTGGGTCTGATCCCTTTCCATAAGGACATACATGCTCCATATTCCCGAGAAGTGTGGTTCATTGAGGAAGAGGAGAGCAATCTCAGGATTGCTGCTGAGCGGGGCACTGCCTACCAAGTGTTGATGTGTGCAGCAATAGAGAGGACAGTAGAGAGAGATTATAGTGTTGAGATCTATCTATCTATCTATCTATCTATCTATCTATCTATCTATCTATCTATCTATCTATCTATCTATCTATCTATCTATCTATCTATCTATCTATCTATCTATCTATCTATCTATCTATCTATCTATCTATCTATCTATCTATCTATCTATTTATCTATCTATCTAAACTATCATTTACATAACTGAATCATCCTGGCTCTGCTCCAAGGCTGTTGGAGGTGCAAAGGTCACTTAAAGCATCCCTTTCAGGAGAGGATTAGAGACATGTTCCATTGACATATTCTGAGCAGGCAGAGATGTTTCCCCCTCCAGATATGATGGTTTTCCCCTCAGAGTTGTTTTCATCATCTGGCCTCTTTTGCCCTGAAGTCCCCAGTTAATTCTTTAAATTTCAGTGTGTCCTAGAGAGGTGGAACAATTCCATGTTTAGGTGGTGTTTAGTGATTTTGGTCATACATGCCATGCATTTCATGACACATGGTTTCCTTCACTTGCATCTCCAGGGCTGTGTAAGTGCATTCGTTAAAGGGCCTGAGGAGAGTCTCTGTTTCTGCTGGTCAGAATTCTCAGTTGCCAAAAGAGGGAGAAGAAACACCTTGGTCCTGTTCTGCTGCCGCAGCATCATTACCTTAAGGAAGCCCTTCTGTCAAACCTGGGAACTCAAGCTTGGCAGTTCCTTCATCTCCCTGAAACAGCAGAATGGGAAGAGGTACCTGGAGATGCTGGGTACGTCTGGTGTGTTTCTTGTCTGAGGGACAGTGTGTTGTGTGCAGGTGTCAGCAGAGCTGTACCAAATGCTCCTCCTGAGTTTGGTGTCTCAGGGCCATTTAGGACTCCCCAGAGGAAGTGCTGTGCTCTGAGGCAGCGAGAGAGCGCTCTGTGTGCTCCTGCTGCCTCTGAGGGCACCTTGGACTGGCTTGGCTTTGCCTGAGCTTCCCTCTCTGCTAAAGGCCAAAGCAGGGATTGTTCTTGGATCAGCAGAAGGCTGTGACCTAGCAAATGATCTAGGCAAGTCTGTGTGTGCTAGTGGCCAAACTCAACAGAATTTTCAGCTTCCTAAATTCTCCTTAGACTCCTGACTTCCAAGCAGTCATCAGAGCAAAAAAATCTTCACAGAAATGGACTGGTTTTGGAGTTTTGTCTTTTTGGTTGGGGATTCTTTTGGAGGGGAGGGGGAGGGGTATTTTTGTGTAATTTTGGGTTTTTTAGGTTGATGGTTTGTGGGTTTTTGGTGGAGTCTTTTTTCTCCATCCTGAAAAAACTCTTCTGCCCCACATGTTACTGAGTCATTTTTATGACAGTTACCACTACTACATCTGCAGTTTATTTTCATGAGAATGCTGTATTTTTTGTCAATAAGAGCTACTTTGAAAAAATATCAGGTTACAGGACAAATAGAGAGCAGGAGGTGCTTTCCACCTGCCCCTGAAAAAAAACCCAGATACTTTTATAACAACCTTTATTTAATCTTCTAATTTTATGCTTATCAAGATGTGTCCAAGAGACACATCCCAAGTGGCGTGATCAGATAAAACTGTACTGCAGGCATTTCTCAGGAGAGAGCCTCCAGCCCAGCCATGGTATATTCCTCAGATCCACTGGCACTTTTTCATACCCGATTCCCACTCTTTCCCATGATTGTTAGAATCCTACCCATTGGCCCAAGCCTTGCTCAGATCAGTCTCTAGGAAAACACATCAAGTCCTCTGTAATTCTGCAGCACAAGCCAATGAATCGGCTTCTTGCCCGTAACAGCTGCCAGTGCTGTGCTCTCAGATAAGACCTGGTGGGGCTGAGACCAGGGACCAGGGGATTCTGTATCTACCATCACCTGTTGGAACAAAGCCCATCCTGTTGTGTCCTGAATGGGAGCAACAGCTTGTAAGGGGCTCAGGATGGCTGTGGCTTCTTCCCACTGCTTGTCAGGGCTCATGCTTGGGCTTTGCCAGCCTTGTTGTGGTCGCTGCCCTGTCCCTGAGGGCTGGTGGGACTGCAGAGGCTGGAGCCTTCCTTAGCTGGGAGAGGGGCATCTTTGAGCTCAGCCTGCTCATAAACAGGTGAGGGTCCTGATGCTGAAAGCCCTGTTGGGATTGGTTATAGCTTGAGCTGCTCTGGTTTACAAATGGGAAGGCATTCTTTTGTCAACCTGCTGAAAGATGGAGAAGATGTCCTTCTCTCCTGGGAATGCATCTCCCTGTGCTTTGTTTCCTGTCAAGAGAACTCTTCAAAGGACTGTACAAAATCAGTCTCTGTGCCAGCCCTCTGCACTGCAGGGCTGCCCATCCTGTTGCTGTTGTGGTTGTTGTTACCCAGCTGAGCACAAAGAGCTCAGAGCCCCAGAGAGTGGGGCTGCCTTTTGTATCTCCTGGAAGCTGGGATCTCTGCTTTAAAGTCAGCATCTTGCATTTTGTTTCCCTCCAGGAAAATAGTGAAGAAGGAAAATTCCATCATGAAATTCACTGAACTGGAAGATACTGGCAGTGGGTGAGCCAGCTCTTTTTTTGTCAGTGGCACTGTGTCTGCCATTACTCCCCCTTCCCCTGGAGAAGGAATCGATGAGAGTCTTTGCTTTCTTTCTTTTGTGATGAATTCACATCATCAATTTTTTTCCTTCCTGTTCCTGTTTTCTCTCTCAGTGCCTGCAAGGACTGGATTTTCTGCACTCGAACCACATGATCCATCGAGATGTGAAGAGCAAAAACATCCTTCTCAGAACTGATGGCTCTGTCAAGCTGGGTCAGCATATTCTTGGTCAGGTGCAGCGTTCCAAGGACGTGGGCTGTAGGGCTGCTTGGAGTGACTGCCAGCTCCCCAAAAACAGTGCTGGTGGCAGTGCAGGGACACCCGCTGTGAGCTGGTGACACGGTTGCAACGTCTACAGAGGTATGACAAGGAACAAGCAGAAAAGAGATCCCAAGCAAGAACCTGCCCCGGCCCTGTCCAGCGATGTGCAAGTACTTGACCTCTTGCCACGTGAGTTTGGAAGAAAACGTGACCTCTTGTTCTGGCCAAGCTGTGCTCACTTGTTCCTCCAGGTGTGGCCATGCAGCTGTGGCACTCTGTGGGAGGGCGGCCCCCGGGCAGGCAAGGGAACGAAGTGGACCGAGGGCACTGGAGGTGGTTGTGCGGAGACAGTCTGCACTGCTGCCACAGCTTGGAGAGGGCAGAGCAGGGCTGGGGCAGCTTTTCCCAGTTACACGCCAGCTCTCAGGAGCACCACAGGCACACGCCAGTTCTCACCAGCTTCCAAGCCACAGGCACACGCCAGCTGCTGCTCCTTGTCCAGGACTCCACATGGCTCTGCAGGGCACTGAAGGCAGGGCAGAGCAGGACAGGCTGCACCAGCACTGCCCTGGTGCTCTCCACCAGTGGCCTTTGGTTCTCTTTCCCTCAGCAGTAGCAGCAGCAGCAGGGAGCAGTGGCAGGGTCTGGACAAGGAGCAGGTAGCTGCCCTGGCCCTTTGCTCCCAGGCCCCAGGCCAGGAGGGCTCTGGCTGCAGCAGGGCACTCTTTGGGCAGCCCCTGGCAGCCTCTGCACGGAGCATGGCACGCTGCCCCATCCTTCTTGTGTCACTTTGCTTCAGCAATACCCTAGAGCTCCTCTTCACAAGGAAAAAACTCCAGCAATGTAAAAAGAGCTAATTCAAGTACAGTTCTATCTGCCTTTGTATTATACTTCAGGGCATGTACTTTTTTGTCTATAATTTCATGATTTTTATGAAAACATGCATTCATATCTTCTTTTTTTGTTTGTTTCTAGTTTTTCCTATACCAAAACCACTACTTTTTTAAACTCTTGATTCATTGCAGTTGGTAATTCTGAAGTAGTATTATTTTAAAATGTCACAAAGCAACACCCTTTGTGTAGTTTTCCTCACTCTTAAAAAAAACCCCACAAGCCATTTTAGTCTCTGTCTCTCCAAGCTGGTTCATACCAGCCTATTTTAAATGAGGGCTACAATACTTTCATAGGATTGAGAGAGGTCCATGAAATGCACACCAGTGATTCCTCTTGTGGAATGTCATGGCCCTGCCATAAAGCCTCTTGGTAACTTTTTTTTTCTCATTAGCTCAACTGCAGACACACGTTTAATTGTAAACTTACGGAAGATGAGCAAAATAAAAATGATGGGATGGGCCTTTGGCAACTCCTTGCTGATCTTTCTGCTTCTTCAGCTGAGCAAGGCTCTGATCCAGGCAAAGAGACTGCACTTACAACCATTTGGCTGGAACTCTGCTGATTTCTAGGAACAGCTGGAGGCCTCTATCTCCCCAGGATGTTTTGGCTGAGCCAAGCTTTGCTGGGTTTTGGCTGCAAATACCATTGCCCTTGCTTTCTTATACCCACAAGTACCATGGCTGGGCAAAAACTGCCCAGTGGGCCATCTTCCCAAGGCACTTTGGTCTGGAGTTTGTGAATGAAGGAAGGACAGCCTTATCCACTTCCAAACTACATGAAAAAAATCATGAAAGAGAATTTTCCATCCTTAACAAACAACTGACAAATCACAAGTGAATGTAGAGCTTTTTTACGGAATGAAAAGGAAAGGAATCTTCCAATGGAGTTGTGCTTTCCGGAGTTTTTCTTCCAACTCCCACTCACAGCTGGCATTGGAAAAAGTCACGTCTCTGCAAGCATCAGTGTCTTTTGTCTGCCATCAATTGTTTTGCTGCAACAATCAGAACAGGCATCAGGCTGGAGAGAGGCTCAGTTGATGTTAGGAACAGGAGCTGCCCCAAGGAGAAAAAAAGAAATCAACTTTTATCTCCCAAACCCATCTCCCCAGAGGCTCAAGCAGGATTCCTCTGGTTCCCAGAAATACAAAGAAATAGAGCTGAGAAGACCATCTGCTTCGATGTGTTCATGCCCAAGATCTTTGCTGATACTGAAATAAACAGGGCAGGAGACTTTTTCTCCTTTCAATGCCTTTATTAAAAATGATCAGCTCAGGATGGGGTGGCTCGACGGATCTGCAGCTTCCGTCGGGTCTCCCCCAGGTGGCTTGCAGAAGGAGGATAGGCGCAGCTCTGTCCTCTAAGGGCAGAGTTGCAAGTCCCCTCCTCGTGGGAGCTGTGAGCATGCCAGATCTTGTTTGACTCCTCCCCAGGGGTCGAGGTACTGGCTTTGGGATGACTCCCCCACTCAGGGTGAGGGGCTACAAAGGTCTTCAGCATCTCTGCAGGCTCAGCACCTTGTTCCTCACACCCGGACATCACTCCAATTTCTCAACTTTATCTTGACTCATTGTTTTGGGGTTGTTTTCTGCATGTTTGGGGCAGCAGCTTCCCAGAGCATGCTGGTCTTACAGTTTAATTTGCATGTCCCCGCCCCCAGGTTTGTCTCTTCTCTTCACTGTCCGTGGAGGTCCCCACCCATCTCTCGTCCTTTCACTGTCTCAGAAGGGCTGTTTACTCAGCCCAGCCAGGGTTTTCATTTGATACAAAGGAAGCTATCACTGACAATGACCTGCAATTTACATAACAAAACAGCTGGCATTTCAGCAGCAACCTTGGTCTGACTTAAGTTTTTGTAACTTTTTCTTAACAAAAAAAATTGACAGGTTTTTTTGTTCATAACAGACCCCCCTCTTTTTTCTTTGATTGAGCTTAAATTTAAGCTCGCATCAACTTAAAATTTTTGGCTCATGAGCTTCACATTTAATTTTTTTGCATTGATTATAAATCTCTTGAGCACTCTGATAATCATGGTTACTTAACTTTGTTACCTTTCTTGGTTTTTTTAAGTTGGTTTGCCCGGCCAAGGTTGCTATTTTACTGAAACAGGGAAACAAGCATAGTAAAAGGAGCAATCCTCCAAATACACACACAGTGAGAAAAACTACTTTTTCCCATACATCCTTTTTGAAAATCCATCGGTTATCTCCCCAACTGGATTCAAGTGTAGGAGTTTGTTCTTGATTATTTGCACATGCTAATTTTTTTATTTCATTAGTAATGTTTCCAATAAATGCATTCTTCATTTTTAATACTGCCTGGAGCCTGATGATTTTGTTTAGCATAGATATTGGGGTCTGAATTTGGCTTTTACAACTTTGGATTTTTTCAATTTCAATCACATTTTGCTTATCTTGTTTAATTTCTCTTAAATCACTGTATACAGGAACTCCTTATCTTGATCCAGTTTATTTTGGTAATAAGAAGAAAGTTGATTTTATTGTTTCAGCAGTGCAGCTGCCAGACCAGTCTGACAATTTCGTGTGTGCTATAGTACCAGAGATCAAAACCAGGTGTTTCGGGCTCTCTTGACATGTGTTATCATTTTCTATTGGGCATTCTTTATACTTACACAGTTCTTTCATTTTCCAACAGGGATGAACATTCATCCCTTTTTCAGTACACTCATAACATTTACATACTTCATAGTCGGTACACTTGTCTCTTTTTTTCTCAACAGACTCTAATTTATTTGGATCCGGTGGGATCCACTGGGTAGCTGAGTACTTTACTGCTAAATACTTGTTACAAACCTTCTTTCTAACTGTTTTTACTATTTCTTTTCTTTTTACTAGATCTACTGATCTTGTTTCAGCAGCATCCCATTCAAAGCGCAACCAGGCTTCCATTATAGGGCACTCTCCCAGGAGGGGCTGCCCAAAAGTGGCAGTATTCTGGGCTATCCAATGCATTCTCTTATTTTTCTGATAAAGGACCAATTGGGAGAGGTTAACACAATCAGGGTTAGAACTGATGTAGACTCTTGACAAGGAGCTCACTTCTTCCTCCTCACAGAGGGGTTGGTAGCACTCACTGCACGGCTCTCCTGGGCTCCCCAGAGCACCTCCAGCAATTAGAGCCATCATTACTACCCTTCCCAAGAGTCCGGTATGGGTCATCTTTGCACAGCCTGCCCACCCGGCCTTGCCTCTTGGGGAATTTTACTGAGAAGGAGCTTCCAAGCCCTTTTAAGGCTCTTCTACCCACTCCTCTGGTTAAAACCTCTCTTGGTCTGTTCCCTACCAATTTTAGTTTCTCTTAGGGGAGTGCTCTGTAGAGGGTTAACCTGGAGTCTTTAGAATCAATTTGGGGAACTTAATCAGAATTACTTATTTACAGTCTTAAACTTTTTACAAAAAACGTATTCTACACACAGAATTGTCTTGAAACATTTTAAACTATGTTAAACTTCTGATACCAATTATTTTTCCCATACAGTTCAGTCTTTTTGACTCTTCCTTCTAAGAGTCAACTTTAAATCCTTTGGCCCTTTTATTACAGTATACTTGCGTGATTTAACCTGTGATCTGGTTGGATCTCGTCCTGTGCCCGCCGATGAAAGTGGTGTGGACTCTGGCCCAGTGCCAGAAGGAAAAATTGATGTTGAGTCCGGTCTAATGCCAGAGGGTGAGAGTGATGTGGACTCTGGCCCAATGCCAGAGGGAGAATGGGGTGGAGTCCAGTCCAATACCAGAGGGCCAATGCCAGATGGAGAAGCTGATGTCGAATCTGGTCCTGTACCTGGGGGTGAGAGTGGTGTGGACTCTGGCCCAATGCCAGAAGGAAAAATTGATCTTGAGTCTGGCCCAATGCCAGAGGGAGAATGGGGTGGAGTCTGGCCCAATGCCAGAGGGCCAATGTCAGAGGGAGAGTGGGGTGGAGTGTGGTCCAGTGCCAGGGGGTGAGAGTGATGTGGATTCTGGTGATGGGGGTCCAACTCTTTTCCTTTGGTAGTCAAATTAACAATGAGGAGTACCTGAAACGGGCTTTCAAATACAGGCATTAATGGTCTGCTGTTTTATGATTCTATCAAAATTCAGTTTCTCTGGTTAATGTATAATTGGTCAATTTCTTTTTTTTTTCTATAGCTTGCTTCTATTTCTTGCTTTCACTAACAGCTTAAATACAGTTTCTCCGGTGTCGTGGTTTGACAGGAAGTGGATTTCTGGGATTTTGTGGTCAGTCTAATTGGATGCTCAGGTTTAGTATTGACATCTGAATTGACCACTGAGATTTGGATACGCCTCTGAGAACACACAGGAGTTAAAAGCAGAGCTCTCCCCTGGGAAGCTCTCTTGGGACTTTGTTGGGGAAGAGATCGGACTTGCCTCCCCTGTCCAGCTGCTGCTGCTGGGCGGGGGAGGGGAGCAGCCATGGTAGGCCTGGGCCCGGACAGAAATGCACAGATGGGGGGGGGTGGAGAGGCCTTGAAGATGGAAGGGTGGAGGAACACCAAGAGGCATTTGGGCTTCCCCCCCCCACCGGAGACAGCGAGAGAGAGAGACGGTGCTTGTGGTGCCTGGGACTGAACTGTTACCTTGAAATTTGATATCATGTGCTGTTAGCACTGCCTGGCCTGTGGGGAAAGGGGGGGGGTTTGCACCGAGAAGGAGTCCGACCGCTTGTAGGAGCTTTTAACCCTTTTTTGGACAATGAAAACTTTGCAGAGTATTGACCTTTCCTGGAGAGGAGATGGAGTGAAGAATGAACAGAGAACTGAGCAAGTGTTGAAGGTCTGAGCAAGGGAGAGATGTGAGAAGAGAAGAGCCCTGGCTGAAAAGAGATGTTGGAGTGGCATTTTTGCTGGATGCTTTTTGTATAGCCATGGACTGTTCCTTGTGATACAGAGACTGCTTTCAGGGGGAGCTGTGTCCCCCAGTTAGGAGGGCAGTTTGGGAACCCCCAGGCCCTCGAAGGGTGCAAAAATTACGGAGGGGGGACAGGTGTCCCAAAGTTGAAACTGTGCTTTTTTCGGAGTGAAACGACAAATCCTTAAAAGACAACCCTCAAAGTAGCTCTGGTCCATGTTCGGTGGTGAGAGCACTGAGCATGGGAGAAGGGGGTTACGATGACAAATCCGGGAAGCAGTACGTGACCAGAAGCCCATGGCACACAAGAAAGACTCCTCCTCTTAATGAACTGAAGACTGAGTATTCTAAAGGGTGGTGCTGGACCGAGAGATGTATTGTATTGGGAATTTGGTGGGAGGACGAGATGTACTTGTAAAGTTTTCATTTCTCCTTGTGGTTTTTTTCTTTCTTTCCTTTCCTTTTCTTTCCTATGCAGTGTAGTGTAGTGAATAAAGTTTTTTTCCTTACTAAGAAGGAGCCTGCTTTGCATATTCCCGGTCACATCTCACAGCAGACACCAGGGAGAGGATATTTTCATGGGGGCACTAGCATTGTGCCAGGGTCAAACCAATACATCCGGTTAATGTATAATTGGTCAATTTATTTTGTTTTTTCTATAGCTTGCTTCTATTTCTTACTTTCACTAACAGCTTAAATACTACTTCTCTTTCAGCTCCTTGGACTTAAAACAAAAACTTTTTTTTTCTCACACTGTTTTTCAACACAATACACCTCTCTCTAAGGAGATGTGGCAGAACTTATAATGCACAATCCACATTACTTATACTTTAATTCGTCTACATTCCTTCTCTTTGCTTTCTCATTCATTTCCACACATTCCTTCACACTCTCAAGACACAAAGTGGATCTTTATTGTTAAAAAAAATCACAGGTCCCTGTGGCCCCCCTCACACTGGGGTTGGCCCACAGGTCTCAGTATCTCTGAGCCTCTCAGAAGGGCCCTGACTCTGGTTGCCTCCGGTGCCTATTCACCTGTGAGGTTGTCTGCGTGTCACTCATGGTCTTACAGCTACGGCCCCCTCACACGTCTGGGGAACACTAGTGTGGTTTGCAGGTCACACAAACTCCAGCTACATACAGCCCCCATCTGCCCGGGGGACACCAGCTTGGCTTGCAGGTCACACACACTCCAGAGACAACCCCCACCTGCCCGGGGGACACCAGTCTGGTTTGCAGGTCACACACACTCTTTCCACTGCCTCCTTCCCACCTGCCCGGGACATTTAGGCTGACTTTGTAACTCACTCTCACACACACAACAAGACAACAATAAGGTACCTTTTACTTTCACATCACTTATTACAAGTTTAAGTGTTACTGGCCAGTCTTTGTGCTATTGAATATCTTGTTCCCTGGCTATTGCCGCATCGAGACTAAGCTTTTTACAAAACCTCCTGACATGTCCTGCCTCCCCACAGTAATAGCAGTGTTGTTCGCTCAAAGGGACTTGAGGTCTCTCCATCCTTCTCGTACCTGACAATACAAGAGGCCTATCTGTGCCTCCTCCTGGTGGTGGACCTGCCCACCCCACACTTTCTCTGGCTACTGCAACCATGATCTCAGCCTTGGCCTTTGCTTTTCCTTCATCTCTCCTTAAATACACCTTTAATGCCTCTCTTAATAACTCCTGGGGTCCCGGACGGTTATCTTTTTCCCAAATTCTTATGCCAGCAGCTCTAATCATCTGGACCTCTTCTGGGGAAAATAAAATATTCAGAATGGAATTCATCTCCCCTCATGTGTAGATATTTGGACCTAAAAATTGATCCACTTTGTTGGCTATGCCCACTGGGTCCTCAACTAAATGCCCTAACTCTTTCTTGAATCCTCTCACCTCAGAAGCAGTTAGAGGAGCATTCACAAAGCAAACACGTCCCACTACTCCTCCCATATGAACTTCTCTGAGGGGAAAGAGTCTCTCTGCCTTGGAGGTATTGGATCTGGTGCTACAGTAGGGCCCATTTTCAGATGCCAAACTACTAGTTTGAGGGATATCTGAGTTACCCGGAACCTTCTGCAGGTCAGCAGGTGTATTAGGTGATAACTGTTTATTGGGCAAAGAAGCATCTGTCCCCCAGCTAGGAGGAGGTAAAGGGACAGCAATAGGAAGGGGAGAAGAGCCTGAGTGCATATTAAGTGGAGCTGGAGAAGGGGTGGAGAATGCAGCAGGTGTAGTAGGCACTTGTGGTGGTGCAGAAGGAACTGGAGGAGCCGAAGGGGGTGGTGAAGGAGTGGTTACTAGGGGAGATACTGGGTCTATAGGGGAAGCCAGAGAGGTAGTAAGAGGAATTTGAGCAGGCGGTAATGAGATAGCAGCCGGGGGAATAACTGGACCTGCTATTTGAGGTGCCTGAAGAGGAGGATTATAAGGTGGAGGGGCAGAAGGGGGCAAATAGTCTAGGGGGTCCCATCTCTTACTAATTTCAGCATCCCCTACTTCATTCCCCTCTTTCTTCCTCTGTACTTTACAAATTCGCACACCTTCATCCCCAACAGCATTCTTTAACCAGCAAGCTACATACAATAATTGCTCAGGATCAGTATCTCCTTGAGCTGTCAGATAATGACTCAGTTGTTGGCATATCCACTTGTCCTTTGTCCCGCACCAGGGCCATCCTCCTTGTACTTCTAATTCTGGCCAGACTTCTACACAATAGTGGATCATCTTCACCTTATCTAATCCCTCCGTGGATTCTATCGAATCCCATTTCTCTAACAGTTCCCCTAGGGAGCTACCGGGAGGTATATTCCTCAATCTCTTGCCTGTCTTCTTACTATTGCATCCTCCCATTTTCCAGGTCCCAACAGAAAAAAATCCCAAGGGTGCCTCTAC
The DNA here is from genome assembly GCA_024865655.1 of Emberiza elegans. Lineage (NCBI taxonomy): Eukaryota > Metazoa > Chordata > Aves > Passeriformes > Fringillidae > Emberiza > Emberiza elegans. Next base: position 17,272 of record JALJVW010000125.1, on the reverse strand, counting down.
TGACAGGTAATCTCAAGAAAAATTTACTTGCCTGAAACTCAGGACTTTAATTTGGAACAACTGCCTGATCTCTTGGTTGCCCAAATTTTACTAGCGTCAGGTCTTACATCTATCAGGACTTGAAAACATGAAACCTCGGCGTAACGAAGCCAGTTCATGCCTGACTCCCTCTGTCAGGAAAAACAACTGCCTGATTTTTAGTTTGCCTAACCCGCCAATTTGCTAGGCCTCACCGTATCAGGACTTAAAAACAAACCTCAGCCTCCTTCGCTGGGTTTGTGCCTGACCCCGTTGTCAGGACTTAGTTGCCTGCAGGTCTTGTGAGCTTGTCAGAATCCTTCTTAGGACTTAAAATGTGCCTGACTTCCCTCTGTCAGGACTTCTGGGGTGCGTGCCATTCATACAACTATTCCCTCAACACACTCGGAGGGGGGAGACCCTCTTTCCCCCTTGGGAGATGACTCACTCACGCAGATTCCACTCGCGTACCCCTGGTCCCAGCCAATCCCTTTGCAGGGGTATGGAAACGCGGTACTGAGGGGTCCTCACTTAGTTCGAGGGTTCGGCTGCCGGCCCCCTCGTCTCATTCACACACACACTCGCTCGTCTCCCACTCCCGCCACCAGATTCCTCTCCAGTCTGGTGCTCCTGCGCGTCACTGGTCCTGAGCTGATCTCTCTGGTCCTGATAGCCAGCTGTCCTGAATGGCCAAGATGGCCAGTCCCAGTGTCCTCAAACGTGGCTATCCCGGATGAGCAAAAGCTGAAATAAACAGGGCAGGAGACTTTTCTCCTTTTAATGCTTTTATTAAAAAATGATCAGCTCAGGATGGGGCAAAAGAGACCGGATCTGCAGCTTCATTTGGGTCTCCCAGGTGATTTGCAAAGGAGGATAGGCGCAGCTCTGTCCTCTAAGGGCAGAGTTGCAAGTCCCATCCTTGTGGGAGCTGTGAGCATGCCAGATCTTGTTCAGCTTCTCCCCAGGGGTCAAGGTACTGGCTTTGAGATGACTCCCCCACTCAGGGCGAGGGGCTACAAAGGTCTTCAGCATCTCTGCAGGCTCAGCACCTTGTTCCTCACACCTGGACATCACTCCAATTTCTTAACTTTAGTTTGGCTTGTTGTTTTGGGGTTGTTTTCTGCACGTTTGGGGCAGCAGCTTCCCAGAGCATGCTGGTCTTTACAGTTTAATTTGCATGTCCCCGCCCCCAGGTTTGTCTTCTTCACTGTCCGTGGAGGTCCCCACCCATCTCTCGTCCTTTCACTGTCCCAGAAGGGCTGTTTACTCAGCCTGGCCAGGGTTTTCATTTGATACAAAGGAAGCTATCACTGACAATGACCTGCAATTTACATAACAAAACAGCTGGCATTTCAGCAGCAACCTTGGTCTGACTTAAGTTTTTGTAACTTTTTCTTCACAAAAAAATTGACAGGTTTGTTTTGTTCATAACAATACCATTTCGGTTTTGCCTTTTTTTTCTTTTTTCTTTTCTATCTTTTCTGTATTGTTTGCACATCTACTTAGAGCTCTGTAAGCTACTCTATTTGTGACTACTTTTCCCAGTCCTTTTCCATGGCCTTTGCCTAAGCAGAAAGACAAACTTCCAGAGCTCCAAGCACTGGGGGTAGAAGACCCCAGTGTTATCTTGGTTCTTCCTGGGACAGACCCCTGCAGGGAGCTGGTGAACTTGCCATCACTGCAAGCCTTTGAAAGAAGACTGGATGGGGCACTCGGTGCCGTGCTTTAGATGAGGTGTTAGAGCATGGTTTGGATTCAATGACCTTGAAGGTGTCTGTCTTCCAAGCCAGTGATTCTGTGATTCTGTCACTGAGGCAGCTTTTCCTGCAGCCCTGGAAAGGGCTGCGGGGGCCCTTAGCCAAGGACGGGGATCAGGGCTCATGGAAAAGAAGCAAAGGGCTCAAGGCGAAGGCCGAGAGAGCAGAGCTGCCCCAGGGCAGCCCAGAGTGAGCCTCACGTCCTCCTCCTAAACCTGCGCCCTCTGCGCTGCCCTTTGTGTGTTTCTAAGCCTTTTCCCTCTTGGGATTTTTTGGTTGTCTCCTGCACCTTTATTTCTCCAAGTTTTCCTACCCTGTCAGCAGCAGCCCCTGTCCAGGACTGGCTCTAAAATATGAGCAAAGAAACTAGAAACAGCAATGTGTAGAATCATGTGGCTCAAGAATTCTTGTACCAGAGCCCTGCCTGTGCTTTATGCTTGTCAGCACCTCCTTCTCTGTGCAAAAACTAGTGAACAGTGGAGTTCTTTTGCCTAAGAGTTCCTGAGAAGCAAATGTTGTGCTGGGATTCTCATGAGTGTATCCATTAAGTTTATTGCTGGGAAACAGAAAGGCCAGGGTAGCAGAGCAGCTGGGAGCTGGTCACTCCTTGCAAAGGGGCTGGTGTGTGATGTGGGAGCACCATGTTCCAGGATGGGTGAGAAGAATATATGTGCTCAAGGTGCTGCAGGTGAGGTTTGGGTTCACTCAGAGGGCAGTCAGGGGTGGTGAGCACTGGCAGATCCAGCTGCAGTCCCCATCCGTGTCCCTTTCAGTGGTGGCTTTAGCGTGTCTGCAGCCTGGATCCAGAGCGCCGTGGGGGGCTCCTGTGGCTGCCTTTGCACTCAGGGTGAGGATGCCCAGGAGCCCCTGAGGCCGGCAGTGGGGACCAGGGCTGGTGCTTGTGGCCTGGCAGGTGTGGCTCTGGGGGCTGTGACATGCCAGGGCATGAGTCACTGTCACTGCCCTCCGGAGCCCTGGCTAGCTCTGTGATGTTCCAGGGACAATGGCAAGAGTGGGAAACTGGCTAGGCTAGAGTTTTGCCTGAACCAGAACCTCTAGGCCAATTGCCTAGCAGTGAAGACCCCTGGACGACCTATGAGGACCAAGTGAAGGAGGCAGAAGAGGCTCTTCTGCAGCGTAAACTACAGCAAATTTATTAGAAAAGGCAAAAAGAAGATACATGGGACACAACTACCATAGGCAAGCAGAAGTAAAAAGAACCCCCAACCCCCCTGTGCACGGGTTTTTAAAATCTTTCCGAGTGGAGGGCATACACCATATAGTAACCAATAAGCAACTCTCAGGGTGTGGTTTCGAGGGCTACAACAAATCAGAACAAGGGGAGGAGAGAGGGTCGGGATAGGGATTGGATCTTGGGGTGAGGGACAGGGAACTTTCTGGAACAAAGGGTAGGGTTTGGGCTGATGGATGGGGCACCTCTTCCGGGTTGTCTTGACAGAAGGGGAAAAATCTGGAGCAAGGAGGGATTCCTTGAGGGGCACTTTGGGCAGGATGGCATCTACTGGGGGAGAAACTAACTGTAAGCCCTCGGGGAACACTTGAGCATACCACAAGATAACAGAACATGGTTCTCAGTAAACTAACTAACACACTGCAACACAGAAATTCAGGCTTTCAGCAGCTGAGAGGTGGCTATTGAACCAACCCAAGGCAGCTGGTGACAGCCATCTCTCTCCCTCAGGTTCTTGCTGTGTGGGAAGGTGCTTTTTTTTTGTGGTGGCTGCACTCCCCTTTGCTGGGAGGATGATCTGTACAAGGGGACTCAGCAAAAAGCTGCCATGGTGGCAGAACATGCTCAAATCATTACAGTTCAGAGAATGGCACTGCCCCTGAAGGACAAAAAAAGCTTGAAAGCATATAATTTGTACAGAACTGTTGCTCTGTGCAAAATTTTCTTCTAGAACGTGCTCATTTTTGTATTCTGCAGATGAATACTATGGGTTTTATAAAATACATGGGGTTTTTTTCTTAAGGTTTTTGAGAAAATTCTCAAGTTTATTTTTATTTGCTTTTTACATCCAGCAAGTATGCAATGTTGGGGTTTTTTAAATTTTATTTGCTTAAACTTAAAGCAAAAAATACCCAAGCTTTTTTTAATCCTTTGGGATATTGTGATTAATATTCTTAGAAAGAAAACCTTGTTGAACAAGTGTGAAAACACAGAGAGAAGCAATAAAAATTGGATAAAAGTCTTTTAAACAGGACGTGTAATAGGATCTGTGCTTGAACTCTTAATTCCTCCTTGGGCAGAATTGAATAAATTCTAATTGGAAAAAGAAATTTACATGGTAAGATTCTTCTTTATAACACACCTGAGAAGCAAATGTTGTGCTGGGATTCTCATGAGTGTAGCCATTCAGCTCATTGCTGGGAAACAGAAAGTAAGGGCAGGGTAGGAGAGCAGCCGGGAGCTGGTCACTCCCTGCAAAGGGCTGGCGTATGATATGGGAACACCACATTCCAGGATGGGTGAGAAGAGTAAATGTGCTCAAGGTGCTGCAGGTTTGGGTTCACTCAGAGAGCAGTCAGGGATGGTGAGCACTGGAAGATCCAGCTGCAGTCCCCATCCATGTCCCTTTCAGTGGCGGCTTTAGGGTGTCTGCAGCCTGGATCCAGAGCGCCCTCGGGGGCTCCTGTGGCTGCCTTTGCACTCAGGGTGAGGATGCCCAGGAGCCACTGAGGCTGGCAGTGGGGACCAGGGCTGGGGCTTGTGGCCTGGCAGGTGTGGCTCTGCGGGCTGTGACATACCAGGGCATAGGTCACTATCACTGCCTGTAGTGGTTTAAGAGGAAGTAGGTTTTCTGGGATATGCTGTGGTCAGCAATAGGTGTTCAGATTTTAATGTTGGCACCTGGTGTGGTCACTGGGATTTGGATACGCCTCTGAGAACACAGGGGTTAAAAGCAGAGCTCTGCCCTGGGAAGCGCTCTTGGGATTTCAGCGAGGGAAGCAGCTCAGAGCTCCCAAGCCAAGCTGTCTGCTGCTGGGCGGGGGAGGGGAAAGCCACGCGGCTGTGGGGTAGGCCGGGCCTGGGACAGAGATGGGAGGTAGGCCTGGCCCAAGGGTGGAAGAGACAGACGCTAGGAGCCATTGGGCAGTAGTCCGTCCCCCCACTACCCCTCCCCCCACCGCCTCCGGAGACAGAGGGAGAGAGAGGAGTCTGGCCGCTTGTAGGAGCTTTGAACCCTTTTTCAGACAATGAAAACTTTGCAGAGCATTGACCTTTCCTGGAGGGGAGATGGAGTGGAGGATGAAAAGGGAACTGAGCAAGTGTTGGAGGTCTGAGCAAGGGAGAGATGTGAAAAGAATAGAGAAGAACCTTGGGCGGAAGATATTGATGGAGTGGCTTTTTTGCTGGACTGTTTTTGTGTAGCCGTGGACAGAACCATGTTTCCTTGTGATACAGAGGCAATGCCTCAGAACCAGGAGGGTTCAGGGTTGGTACCCCTTGGCCCCAGGGGGTGAAAAAAATTTGGGGGGGGCAGGTGTCCCGAAGGAGAGACTGTGCCCGTTTTTGGAATGGGACAAGGCATCCTTCAAAAAGGACTCTAGAAGCAGCTCTGGTCCATGTTCAGTGGTGAGAGCACTGGACATGAAAGGAAGAGGTCACCATGGCACAAGAAGGACTCCTCTCCTCTTGATGAACTGAGGATTGATTGTTTGAAGGGTGGTGCCGGACCAAGAGTCGGTGATTTGGGGGACGTATTGTATTGGAGGTTTGGTGGGGGGAGGAGGAAGTGTATTTGTAAGGTTTTCATTTTCCTTGTGCATTTCTTTTTTCTTGTAGTGTAGTTAATAAAATTTTGTTTTCTTTATTTCTAAGTAGGAGCCTGCTTTGCTTATTCCTGGTCACATCTCACAGCAGACACCAGGGAGAGAGCATTTTCATGGGGGCACTGGCATTGTGCCAGCGTCAAACCATGACACTGCCCTCCAGAGCCCTGGCTAGCTCTGTGATGTTCCAGGGACAATGGCAAGAGTGGGGAACTGGCTAGACTAGAGTTTGCCTGAGCCAGAACCTCTAGGCCAGCTGCCTAGCAGTAGAGACCCCTGGAGGACTGAGTGAAGGAGGCAGAGGAGGCTCTTCTTCACAGAGGTGTGAAGTGCAGCAGAATTTATTAGGAGAGGTGGAGGAAAGCTACTGAGGAGAAAATCCCCAAAGGGGAACAGAAGTTAAAAGAACCCCCCCCACCCCTGTGCACGGGTTTTAAAAATCTTTCAAAATAGGGGTGGACACCATATAGTAACCAATAAGCAACTGTTGGGGTGTGGTTTCGAGGGCTACAACAAATCAGAACAAGGGGAGGAGAGAGGGTTGGGATAGGGATTGGATCTTAGGGTAAGGGACAGGGAACTTTCTGGAACAAAGGGTAGGGTTTGGGCTGATGGATGGGGCAAAGGGGCTGGGTTGTCTTGACAGACAGGGAAAAATCTGGTAAGGAGGGAGGGGATTCCTTGAGGGACACTTGGGTAGGAGGGCATAACACAGGGGAGAAACTAACTGTAATAACTCAGGGAACACTTGAACATACCACAAGATAACAGAAGATTTAACTCAATAAATTAACACACTGCAACACAGAAATTCAGGCTTTCAGCTGCCGAGAGGTAGCAGTATTAGAACCCGCAGCAGCTGGTGAAATGCAGTGGCGACGGTCTGAAATGTCGATCGCCCGAGCTAGTCGAACAGCACCGCTAGCAGCGTGGGGAGGCACTTGTCCTGATAGTCGTGCTTTGGGATAGCGCCTTAGGCTGGCACTCTGAGCTACGGCTACAGGTGCTGCCAGATGAGGATGAGACCGAGAGAAAGGCTGCAGAAGGACGGAAGACAAGAGCGCTCTCCGTTCAGGGCAAAGTCCGGTTTATTTTAATCCAGGGGACCCAAGCAAACGAAGAGAACAGGGGGGCGGCAGCATGGGATTATAAAGGGAATGGGAGGGTTAGGGGTGGAACCAGAGCAAAAACAAATAGGAGCTCAAAGAGGAGTGAAATATCTGAGATCAACATACAGGGGAAACCAGTGGTTACAACTTAAAGGAGTGGTTCCGGTCCCTGAACCAATCACCCTGCGCCCTGGAGAGAAGCTTCTAGACAGAAAGGCATGGGCAGGGTATGACAGACAGGGCTCTGGGGTCTGGCTTAGGGAGGGATACACTGAATTGACAAGGCGACCGGGGAGGGGCGAAACTAGATACATCCATAACTATGGGGAACAGTGAAAGACAGTTAACAATGGTGAGAGGGAACAAGGGCAGAACCAATAACAAATGAAGGGAGAGAAACAGGCTGAGATATATAACATACAAACGAACCACAAGAGTGAAAGCCATCTCTCTCCTTCAGGTTCTTGCTGTGTGGGAAGGTGCTGCGAGTTGTGGTGGCTGCACTCCCCCTTTGCTGGAAGGATGATCTGTACCAGGGGAGAGCAGAAGGCTGCCATGGTGAGCAGAACATGCTCAGAGCATTACAGTTCAGAGAATGGCACTGCCCCTGAAGGACAAAAAGCTTGAAAGCGTATAATTCTGTGCAGAACTGTTGCACAAATTTTCTCTTCTAGAAGGTGCCCATTTTTGTATTCTGTAGATGAATACATGGGGTTTTTTCTTAAGGTTTTTGGGAGAACTCTCAAGTTTATTTCAATTTGCATTTTACATCCAGCATGTATACAGATTTTTTTAGTGTTCTTTTGTAAATAATTAGGGAAAAAATACGGAAGCATTTTTTAATCCTTTGGAATATTGTAATTAATATTCTTAGAAAGAAAACCTTGTTGAACAAGTGTGAAAACACAGAGAGAAGAAAATTAGCATAAAAGTGTGATAAATAGGTATGATTCATGCTGATAAAATTGAAAGAGTAATCAGTATTGGTACCGTAATTAATATTTGGGAATAGATAAAATAGTTAAAAGTTGTAATGCTAAAAGAAGAGAGCGAGAGGAGGGGCTCCACCCCCTCACCCCCCCTCCGGCAGATGTTCACAAGGACAGGGCCTACCATATAAGAATTACTATTTGGGAATAATAAAAATAGTTAAAAGTTGTAATGCCAAAAGAAGAGAGGGAGAGGAGGGGCTCCCCCCCCGGGCAGATGTTCACAAGGACAGGAGGAAGAAGCTGAAGATACAGATGCTAAAAATGAACAAGAACCTGGTTGGGTCCCAGAAAAATGCTAATTATAAGGGATTTATTGCTTCGATATGTAGATGCAGTGATATGTGCTTTTGGCTTATATTGTACTGGCTCGGTGCGCATGTGTAACCCAAAGGTGAATTAAAGGACAAAGAGGAAGACTACAATTCTTCATCAATAGAGACCCCCAAAGACTTGTGCAACCACCGAACTGAGTGGTGGCGCATGCGCAGTAAAGGTATTAATGAGGGCGGAGATAGGTAGATGACGAACCAGAACTGGGAGAATATGGTATTAACACATGGCATATAAGGGGGGAATCTTAACTTGGCAAGCTCATACGTGAGGTGGCAAGGGTCCAGGAAGCCCTGCATTCTGTACCCCGCGGTTATCTTTTGCTTATGCGCTATTGTTAGAACCAAATTATCTCTTCTTTATATATTTTCTAAATTATTTAATTAAAATTGCTGCTATCTCAAATTTTGTTTGGGGTGTTTTTATGAGAAGATAATTAGACAAACATAACAAAAGTCTTTTTAAAAAATTGACCCAGGGTTCCCTTTGCTTCCCAGATTTCCACCTGATCTGCTGCCAGGAGGGCCCTGCGTGGGAAGAAGGATCAGAGGGACAGCCTTTGACCATAGGGCAGGTGGAATCCTTTGTGTGAACTTAGATTTATAGATTTCTATAATTCTATTTCTATATCCATGCAGTTAACATTTATGGATTTATGAAATTGTGTTTATATGTGTGTATATATACATCTATCAGTTAAATTGATATATATGTTGTTACAGATGGATAGCATTTTAGTTACATTTATAGAACCTTTAGAGATTTACATTGAGATTTAAAGGAATGCAGATTTTTAAATTTAGACTTCAAGAAGAGACGTCGAACATTTAGGGTAAAAACAGCGAGAGATTCATTTGGAGATTTACTTGAGAATCCATTCATTTAGGCACACATTTAAAAGTTACATTTAAAAAGGAGACAAAGATTTAGTTTTGTGAAAGTTATTTAGTTAGAGGTATGGAAGCATGTCCAGAGATTAAAAAGCTAAAGTGTAGGCTAGAGAATTTTTTACTAAAACCCCCCCTGCCTTTTGATAAGGTACTATTTTCCCCAGTGCCCCTGCTCCCCTGTCCCAGAGCTCAAATGAAACTAACAATGAGTGGAGGAAACTTCCAGCCCAGATTTTGTCCCTGGGGACTTGGGAGCTGGCACCCAGGCACTGTCCCTGAGGAGCTGCTGAAGGACGGTGAGACAGAGGGGGCTGAGGGGGCTGAGGGGGTTTTACATTTGAATGACGGTGACCCTGAGCTGCTGCTGGGGCTGAGGCTTTGGGGCTCCCGAAATTACCTGTTGCACTTTCAGGTTAGGGTAGTGGCAAGGCTGAGGGGCTAATCGGGTCTCATCCATGGGATGGGTCAGGAGTGAACTGAGGGGGTGAAACATCCTTTGAGGGCTGGAAGAAACTGGGGGCTGAAATGAACAGGAGACTTGCTGAGGGAGATCAGGGGGCCAGCAGGGAAAATCACCAAAATTGCAGAAATTAACAATCAAATGATAAACTTTTGAGAAAAGGTTTGACAGGATCCTTGAGGAAACTGGAAACTTAGAGAGAAACATGCATTTTAGCACTGATCAAGGAAAGAGAAAAGAATGGGACCTAAAATGCCAGCCTGGAAAATAAGCTGAGGCCACAGGCCAGGGAAGAACAAGGGGCTGAGGGTGCTGTGGGCTGTGGCCTTTGGGCCCCAGCAGGGGTTGGAGGACGTTCCCTGTCCGTGCTGAAGCTACTGGAGACAGCTAAATACAGATTGCATTTGGGGGCTGTCATCTTGGGCAAGGGAGAGGTGTTCAAAGGGACATGAGGAGTGCCCCTCAGAGCAACTGGGGTGCCTGAAAGAAGTGAACAGCTCACCACAGCCTGGTCCGCTTGGCTGCTTTTTCCTTCTGACCCTCCTGGGGAGGCTCTAAGGTTTCCTCTTCCCTCATGGAAGTGCAGATGCTGCCAAGGGAAACATCTCCATACTCACTCAGTGTTCCCTTTGCTTGCCAGATGTCCCATCTGCTGTCCCTGTCCAGGAGGGCTGCTCTGCACGGGAGGAAGAGACCGAGGGAGAGCCTGGGAACATGAGCGGCTGCAATCCCTCCTGATCTAGGGCTGTTTATGGATGTGTAGAGTTAGACTTGGATAGTTACAAGTACAGGGATATTTACATACACTGACTGATATTTGTATAGGGATATTATGAATGTGTATCTAGTTGCATTTATGGATGTATGTTATGTGTGTATATATATATGTGTGTGTAAATATATATAAAAACAGATACGTATGCAGTTATTTATATGTGTACCTGTGTATCTAGTTATATTTATATGTGTGTGTTCACTTTACATCCCTGCTGTCTTATATTCACAATGTGTACAGCTGTATAGTTCTACTGTTAAAGTTAGATGGATTTTTATATTGGTACATAGATATTCGTATTTATAGAAAGGATTCTTATTTTTATATTTATATATGTCTTGTTGTATGTAGTATGTAACACTTAATATGTATTTATACTGTACATTGTTATGGTTGTGTGTTTACTTCTATTATATTGAAATGCGTATGGATTTGTATAGTTCTGAAATTGTATTCCTTTAATTCTAGGTCTAGGTTTATTTAGAGAGGGATATTGATATTTCTGTGTTTTAGAGAGCGATATTGATATTTCTGTGTTTGTATATGGGCTGTACAGTTGTAGTAGTATGTAATAAATTTAATTGTTAAACTTCAATTGATATTTGCTTATAGTTAGTGTTTGTAGATGGTTTCAGTACATTAGTTTTTTAACTACATTTGATATTTGTAAATATTTACATTGCATGATAGTAACAATTGTGGTAAATAGGTATGATTCGTGCTGATAAAACTGAAACAGTAATCAATATTTATCATATAATAATTAATATTTGGGAATTATAAAACAGTTAAAAGTTGTAATGCCAAAGAAGAGAGGGAGAGGAGGGGCTCCACCCCCCCCATCCCCCCACCCCCCCACCCCCCTCCTCCTCCCCCGGCAGATGTTCACAAGGACAGGAGGAAAGAAGCCGAAGATACAGTCGATAAAAATGAGCAGAAAGGAAGCAAAACCTGGTTGGGTCCCAGAAAAATGCAAATTATAAGGGATTTATTGCCTTGATAATAAGATGTAGTGATATGTTAGTCTTGGCTTACGTTATTCTGGCTTGGTGTGCATGTGTAACCCAAAGGTGAATTAAAGGACACAGAGGAAGACTACGAAATCTTCATCAGACAACCCCCAAAAGACTTGTGCAACAACCAAACTGAGTGGTGGCACATGTGCGGTAAAGGTGGTAATGAGGGCAGAGATAGGAATATGACGAACCGAAAATGGGAGGAGATGGCATTGACACATGGCATATAAGGAGGAATCTTCACTTGGCAAGCTGGTATGCGAGGTGGCAAGGGTCCAAGAGCCCTGCCCTCCATACCCCGCAGTTATCTTTTGGTTATGTGCTATTATTTGAAACAAATTATCCCTTATTTATATATTTCTAAACTATTCAATTAAAATTGCTGCTATCTCAAATATTGTTTGTTTTTTTATAAGGGGATAATTGGGCAAACATAACACAATAAATTTCTTTTGTAACCTTAAATTGATATTTGTATGTTGGCAGTGCAGGTGTAGCAATTTATAACAAATTTCATTTTTAAACTTAAGTTGATTTTTGTGTATTTGTCTACTGTTGCAGCATTGCAGGGTGGTAGAAATGTTGCAGCCTTTTTTGAGGTATCTCCTTCAGAAGCCGCTCAGAGGAAGGCCACGAGAACAGCCATTTCCAGTCCATGTGTGCATGGACTCATGGGGGCACAAGGGCGGGCAAAGGGCAGGGCCAAGGGCAGCAACCTGTACGGAGGATGAGGGATGAATAATTGGGGTGGGCAGTGCCAACTGGCCTGTGGGGGAGGCAATCTGATGTAGATTGGTAGTAGTGCTGCAGAGCATCATGGGTTAAGTCTTCTCCATCAGCCTGGGTGGGGAAAACTCTATGATACAGAGTTTGAGGCGGGGCAGGAGTCAGAGGATTCCACAACTCCCCTGGTTTTCCTTACTATGAGGACTTCCCCAGTGGACCTCTACAGACACTTAACTAAACAGCGAAACAGGAGTAAAATCAATGATTACAACCCAAAAAGTTCCTCTAAGAAATGACGAAACCTATCTTGTCAACCCCCATTGTCCAAAAAGTTCATTGATGTCATCTGAGTTCTTCTCAACTTTTAAGTCCTTTACTTGCTCCTTCAGCTCTGGATGTTTACATGGATAGATGTTGAGTGCGAAGAAAAGTTAAGCAGAACACCGTGCCAGGTGTGTCCATGGGCAAGCAGTGAAAAGTCTATTGCTGCTGGTTTTATAATGTTACATGCTTGGTGCTATTAGCATTTGTTAGCAGGTCACTCAGTGCTTAGGACGTAGCATTGCTTTGCTTACGGAGCTAGCAGTTTCAATTCTCTTAGCATTTTATTGTAAGGTTTTTGCAGCAGTAATCCCAGTGACCAATACTGAGGCTGCTATTTTCTTTTATCTACCTCAAAATCAATTTTGTTTCTGCAGCCAGATTTAAACTGATGGACAAATCTGTTGAGCTAATCTTTTTGGTCATGAATTATGGTAATGTTAGGTGCTAGCAGAGCAGGCTTCCCCAAGTCATGTGAGTCACTTTGGCCATGGGACCATTTATTTGCTGGTGGGGAGTAAGGTTTCCAAGAGGCTGCATGGGCAAGCAGGGCTCCCTTGGCGGCAATTTCTCAGAAAACAACCTGTAAATAGAATACATCTGCAAGAAAAAATTAAATTGTAATAGCCTGCAAGATTTAGTAAAGACTGAGTATTTACAAATTTCAATTCACGGGTTTGTTACGTCTAGAACACACAGAGAGACAAAACTGTATTTAGTTACACATCCTTTTAGTAAGGCTGTTAGAGGGTTTTAGCTCTCTGCTTCTCAATGACTTTAAAGACTCCTTATTCTTAAGACAAATTCACTTGGATCTTCTAACTACCATTATAAAAAGGAGAGACAGTTGTGCAGTTAGAATATAACAGAATTTTGAAAATGGAAAGCATTCTTAAAAGCTCACAAGAAATATAGAAATAAAAGAAGCTATGCCTTTTTTTTAAATTTTTTTTTTTAGATGACTTGCATGTGTTTGAGCAATTGAACATTGGGATATATCTTTGCATGAAATTCATACGTACAGAACAAAGAGTCTTATTCATGTGCAGAGTGGGGGGTGGCTGGTGGCGGGAGCAGCTCCGCACCATGGAGTGCGATGCGTTGGAGCCGGAGGGGCTGCAGTGCAGGAGAGGCTGAGGTGCAGTAACGCCCACTTTGTGGCCTCCATGAGCTGCATCCTGAAGGAGTTTAATCATCCCTTTGAAGATGACATACTGGTTCCCCTGGATACTCTCACTTATGATACACCAGACAGACCAAAGTGATGGGAGCGAGTGCCAAGGAAGGATATTCAAAAATGGAAGAAGAAAACATTTAAGCATGATAGATGAAGGCAAAGAAATACAGAAATATCAAAGCAACAGAGCTGTGATTTTTTTTTTAATCAGACAACTTGCATGTGTTTGAGCAATTGAACATTGGTATATGACTTTACATGACTTTCACACATACAGAGCAGAGTCTTCTACACTTCTGAAGGTGCTGCAGGTGAGGTTTGGGTTCACTCAGAGGGCAGTCAGGGGTGGTGAGCACTGGCAGATCCAGCACAGTCCCCATCCGTGTCCCTTTCAGTGGTGGCTTTGGGGTGTCTGCAGCCTGGATCCAGAGCACCCTGGGGGGTTCCTGTGGCTGCCTTTGCACTCAGGGTGAGGATGCCCAGGAGCCCCTGAGGCCGGCAGTGGGGACCAGGGCTGGGGCTTGTGGCCTGGCAGGTGTGGCTCTGGGGGCTGTGACATGCCAGGGCACGGGTCACAGTGGGAGCTGTGAGCAGGGGTGTTGAGAGTTTTTTGCAAGACAATGGACATACAACATTTGCACAATCCAGCCTTCATAGAAACTGAGTAAGGTCACAATGCCCTTGAAGGACACGAAAGGAGAAGAACACACTCAGAAGCAGACAGTTCAGGATGCAAAGGCAGACAAGAAAACCGCAGCGAGACGCATGAAGAAGAAAGACTAACCAAAATTAACTGAAATATTAAAATGCATGCGTAAAAAGGATTTAACCAATCATGTATTAGCATGAGGTGTGAACAACAGACAACAGCAAAAATGTAGTTTGCTTTTTGTAATAAATGGGCTTCAATTGATCATATTGATCATGGCGTGATGTCCCGTTACTGATCCTCCGCACAGGGGCATGGCCAGCTTGGCAGCTGAGTGACGTGGTTCTGCTGGCTGTGACATCACAGAGGACAGGTCACGCTGGCACCTGTGTCCAGGGGCAGCAGCAGGCTGTTGGATTCTGGCAGCTAGTGAGTGCACACACAGGGGGACAGCTGGGCTGGATGGGGGCTGGGAAAGGTGCCCTGGGGGTTTAAAGCCAGAGGGAGAGCTGGGACCCTCAGGGCAGGGCACTGTCCCAGGGCTGGGAGAAGTGGGGCTTGGGGCTCTCAGCATATCAGGTGCCCAGAGAGGCTCTGGGGACATTGCAGGTGTTGACAGCTCCTTGTTCCCTTCCAGCCAGATGTGCTGAGCCCCCTTTCTTCCACCAGGCCATGTCTCCAACACTGGCCTTCATCCTGGCCCTGTTATGCACCTCCAGTGGGTCTAAAGCGGACATGAAAATTGATAAAGATGTGGTCAGGAGGATGCGGAGTTGAGGAAGCATGAGGAGATGAAACGGATCCTGGAGGTGGATGAAATCCATCATGGAAAGCCTGTTGCATCACGGCAGAGATGGTCTGCCTTGGCTCACCAAGGCTGCAGGAGCGAATTCATTGAGTGAGCTGAACAGATGCAGGACTTGAGGAAATGCTCTGTTCTGCAGGAGACAGATGGCAACAATTCCATCATGGAAAGCCTGTTCCTTTCAGTGCAGCAGGCTGCCTTTGTTCTCACTGGGGTTGTTCTGCTCTCTCTGGCCTTCTGGCTGGTCAGGAGATGGAACTGTGACTCTGCCAGCTGCAGGACGCAGGAGGGATCCAGCAGCAAGTGGAACATGGTCAGGGTGAAGTTGAACAGCAAGGATAAGGTCAGTGAGCATGAGAAGGACAAGGGTGAAAACTGGGGTGGCAGCACTTTGGCTGTGCCCAGCCCATCACAAATGGACACATCCAGGATAGGGCTGGAGTGGGCTGTGAGCAACATCATCTCCTTGGGAATGTCCCTGCTAATTGCTGTGGGGTCACACTGGATGGTCCATAAAGGTCACCCCTAAGCCCAGCTGTTCTGTGATTCTGTGATTCTGCAGCAGGGCCTGCCCAGCATGAAGGTGCTGCAGGAGCTGGTGGACGAGCTCCTCGGTGTCTGCCGAGTGCTCTCCCGGAGGAGCTTCATGCCACAGCTGCACCCAGCTGCTGGGACGGACACCAGCCCTGCAGCCTGTGGTGTCCAGGAGCACAGCAGCACCTACCGCCCGCTGGTCATCCTGCGGCCACCCCCTGGCCACTCCTTCAGCCTGGAGAGCACAAGGTGGCCGCCAGCCAGGCGCATCCGTGTGGCGCTGGAGTGCCTGTGCTCCGGGGAGCAGCTGCTGGGGCACATGTGCTTTCTGCACGCCTCTGGTGGCCAGCTGCCCACGGAGCAGGAGTGGTACCTGATGGACACCCTCTGCACGGGCTCCTACTTGGATGCCAAGAAAGTCACCCGCTGGGTGCAAATGTTGGTGCTGTCGGCCTGGCAGCTCCTGCCGCAGTCGCGCCACTGCCAGCTCACGGCGCTGCCCTGCGGCAAGTCCTGCATCTTCCGGCTGAGCGGCGCCTCTGGCCTGCACTGCAGCATCGAGATGGCTCTGGCCGTGCAGCAAGGCAGCTCAGGTGCCTGCCTGGGCCTTGAGTAGGCAGCAGCCGGCTCTGCCAGCAGCACCATGTGGGCCAGAGAGCTGCCACCTCTCAGACTCACTGCCGCGATGGCACTGCTGCTGAGGTGACAGCATTGCCACTGAAAAGAAGTTGAGGAAGGTGAAGAGAACCATTCCTCATGGGACATTTTTGGTTTTCTGTTAGGATTCTTTAGTTCTTTTATTATGAAATCTGAAAAATGTAGCCAGCCCATAATAATTGTAAAACCTCCCAAGGCAGAGCTGGGAAGGTTAACATGATTTCAAATATGTAGAAGTTTATGTTGAGAAAAGTTATACATCCATAGGAGTTTTCCTACACTGCTTTTTTTTTTTATTATTAAAAAAATAAAGTGAAATTCTTTGACTCATATTTGTTCTCCCAATATGTCACTTGTGATGAGAATACAGACAAGTCATAAATTAGTAAATTGTCAATAGAAGCAACTATGGTGGCAATTCAAAATTTCATTGGCTCTCCCATGGCTCCATCTCAACTCTAGGAAGGTTTCTTTAAAAAAGAAAAGAGAAAATTTGGCCCACTACATACCCATTATTAAAAGGAAAGAAAAGCCTCTTGTATCTATGCCAAAGGTAACAGATCCTAAGTGAAAAATGATCATGATATCTCGATTTAAAACTGCTGGCAGCTGCCCCCCACCCAGACTGGGTCTTCTGATCTTTAGGGAGGTAGGAGGTAGAGACTTTCCTAGGAAAGGAAAAGAACACAAACTTCCTGGGCAAAACCAAGCTGTGTAACTGCATCAATGTGGGATCTTTTGGGCTGGATTCTGACTTGTACTGCATGAAGTGCTTGCTGCACTGCTCTTGTTGCTTCCCCCAACTTAATAACTACTATGACACTACTTGCATAATGTAGCACCAGCAGAGGACCTCCTCTTTGTCTTCTTTATGGGTTAGAACAAAATAAATTTGAAGAGGAATAGTGCCTGAAAATTTGTTCCCCTACAGCTCCAAGTTGATCCATAACAATTCTAACTAAGAGACAGCAAGAGACTATCAACTCTTCCAGAAGCTCTTGCGTGGTCATGGCTGAGGGAGCTTTTTCTACAGCACTGGAAGGGGCTCCAGGGGCCCTTGGCCGAGGATGGGAATCAGGGCTCAGGGAAAAGAACCAACAGGCTCAATGAAAAGGCTGAGGGGGCAGAGCTGCCACAGAAAGAGCCTCATCATTTTTTTCCTTTTATTTTTTGCTGTGAGGGAATGAAATCAAAGAAATTGGTCTCAGCATGCCTTCTGGGACTGCAGAGATCCCCACACATCAAACCCCAAGTGAACCTT
>JALJVW010000124.1:19340-69692 GCA_024865655.1 Emberiza elegans | reverse complement strand
CTGTTTTGTCCTGTTTTTTTTCCTGTTATACGCTGATTATCAGCAATGTCCAATTAATATTAACCCCCAGCACGTTCTAATGCACTCTGAATATAAATGAAAATCAAGACCCTTCATGGCTGACAACCAATAACACTTTGTCCCACCCCTCCCTATCATTTCCCCCATCCATCCTCTGCCATTCCTATGGATCAGGGTTTTGAGGATGAAGGAGAGGGCAGGATTCTTGACCCATAATCAGAACTGGTTGGGCATTTTATTACCTATATATGCATTAAGACCAGTTACTACCCAAGAGATAGAAAGGACATGGAGGGGCTGGAGCGTGTCCAAGAATAGAATAGAAAGAATGATAACAAAGGAGCTGGAACACAGAGTCCTGTGAGCCAGCTCTGAGGGACTGGGGTTGTTTATCCAAACACCCATAGAAGGCCAATCACAGATGCACCACTGTTGCATTCCACAGCAACAGATAATCATTGTTTACATTTTGTCTCTGAGGCCTCTTTTCTCCCAGAAGGAAAAATCAAAAGGGAAGGAGGATACAAAAGCCTTAAGCATCCTCCTATGGATCAGGAATGGTGTGGCAAGGAAATATTCAGGGCAGGGATTGGGTGATTGGGCATTGAATGGGCTGCCTCAGGCTGTGTCCAGTCACCATCCCCCAAATTAGGAAGGACATGGAGTGTGTCAGTGAGAATAGCAACAAGTGCCATGGTCTGAGGGGCCATGCAGAGCATTGTGACAGTAGCAGGACCTGGTGTCATGATGGGGTCATCGTGACACTGCAGGGCCCCATGGAACCAAGGGGCCAGTGCTGCTCCTCAGTGACTCCTGGAATGAAGGAAACATGTTTGACACCGTGGTGGCCCTTGGGACCAAGAGGCCATTGTGACACTCTGGAACCAAATAGAGCATTGCTGCACTGCCAGGCCTCATGGAACCACAGATGCATTGTGACAATGCAGGGCCTTGGGAGAGCAACGGCCATTGTGACACTGCAGGGCCCAAGGATCGAAGGGACTTTGTGACACCAAGGGGTCCCATGGAAGCAAAGGAACATTGTGACACTGGGAGGTCTCATGGAATCATGGAAACCATTGGGACACTCTGGGGCCTCATGGAACCATGGTGACACCAAGATGTCTGGGAGTGTTGATCTTCTGGAGGATAGGAGGGCTCTGCACAGGGCCCTGGACAGGCTGGATCCAGGGCCCAAATCCAACAAGGTGAGGTTTAACAAGTCCAAGTGCCAGGTCCTGCACTTTGGCCACAACAACCCCTGCAGCACTACAGGCTGGGGACAGAGTGGCTGGAGAGCAGCCAGGCAGAAAGGGACCTGCAGGGACTGATGGACAGCAGGCTGGACATGAGGCAGCAGTGTGCCCAGGTGGCCAAGAAGGCCAATGGCTCCTGGTCTGGATCAGGAATGGTGTGGCCAGCAGGAGCAGGGCAGGGATTCTTCCCCTGCTCAGCACTGGTTGGGCAGCACCTCGAGTGCTGTGTCCAGTTCTGAGCCCCCAATTTAGGAAGGACATGGAGGGCTGGAGCATGTCCAAAAAGGGCAACAAGACTGGGAGGGGTCTGGAACACAAGTCCTGTGAGGAGTGGCTGAGGGAGCTGGGGTTGTTTATCCTGGAGAAGAGGAGGCCTTGGGGAGACAAGGCAGTGTCAGGGCACAGGTTGGACTTGATGATCTCCAAAGGTCCTTTCCAACCTTGCTGATTCTGGGATTCTCTGAAACCACCCTTGGAGCAGTTGCAGGATGAGCCCTGGGCCTCCTCTTCAGAAGCAGCCCAGCCCTCAGCCCAGGTCCCTGCAGCTTCTCCTGCCAGCCCCAAAGCCCATCCTGTCAGTCCTGCAGAGCCTGCAGACAATTCTGCAGCTCCTCCTCACTGCCCAGAACAGGGAGCCCCAGAGCCAGACACAGCAGCCCAGATGTGTCCCCCTGGCCTGGGGTGCCTCTGGCCAGGGAGCAGCACCAGGCACTGCAGGAGCCTGCAGACAATTCCTGCAGCACTTGTAGGATGATCCTGCTCCCCAAGGGAAATTCCCATGGTGCCAAGTCAGGAACTGCAATGGGGAGTGGGGCCAGAGAGAAAAGGGCAAACAGGGATGGGTTTTTTGAAGGGCAGGGAACAGGGCTGGGCAATAGGAAGAAATTTGTATCAGGGAAGAGAAAAGAAAGCAGAGGTGAAGCCAAGGAAATGCTGAGGGCAGTTTGGGGGTGGCTGCCAGGCAGCCCTGGCTCTGAGCAACAGCATCTGCAGTGGGACAGGAAACTCCCAGCTGATGGGAACAAACTTTCTGGCTGAGTGCAGAGGCCAGGACAAAGCTGAGTGGTTTCCTGGTGGTGTCCCCAGCCCTTGCTGGCCCCAGGGGCTGATGGCATTTGTGCTCCCTCAGGTTCATGTCCCCACAGCAACAGCATGGGGATGCTCCCACCTGCTGTGTGCAATGCAAACAGGGGCTGCTGAGCCAGTGCTGCCGTGTCTGTGCCTGCAAGGATGGGGCACCTGTGTGAGCTGGGGGAGAGGCCAGGGCTGCAGAGGGGGGATGTTGTTGGCAGCTCCATGAGGACGCTCTGGGACACTGCCCTGGGCTGTGCAGTGCACTGGGGATGGATCAGCCCCTGCTCTGCTGCTCCTTCCCATCTGCCCCAGGGCCCTTGCAGAGCCCCAGCCATGCTGTTTGCCCCCAGCCTGCCCACGGCCAGCCTGGGGCTGCTCACAGGGGTTTTCTGTGCTGAGCATTGGCCTGGCCGTGTTCTTGAGAGAGCCTGGGCAAGGAGCCTGGAGCCCCCAGGGCCTGGCCTGAGGCGTCAGCGCTGCCCCAGCAGTGCCCATGGCCTGTCCCTGCTGCAGCCCCGGCACTGCCACCCCCAGGGCTGTGCCCAGCCCCGAGAGCACTCAGGCCCTACAGCAAACCCAGGGCCACCAGGGCAGCGGGGCAGGGCCACGGCAGCAGCACTGGCAACACCAAGTGCTGCTGCTGCTGCTGGGCACAGCTGCTGGGCCAGCACTGATCTGCCCCCAGCTCTGCACACAGACATTGCTGCTGCAGCTCCAGAGAAGGCAACAAAAGGGCATCTCTGCAGAAAACTCTGCTGGGAGATCCTTTTGTTCCTTTAAAGCCACCAAGAGTGTAGCCCCTCATTGACAGAGGCAGTGGTCACAGGGAAGATGGAGAGAAACAAAATGAGAAATGGCACAAACAATGACATTTCTTTGTGAACAATATGAAAAAGCTAAAACAAAGTAAAAGAACCACCACAACCAAACCAACAAGAAGTATCAAAAATTACTTTTATTACAACTGATTTGCAGAAATTGGCCAGCAGTTTAATGTTTCTGAAACCATCCAATCATCAGTCTCCACACTGCAACCTTGAGCTCCTGGTTCCTCAGGCTGTAGATGAGGGGGTTCAGGGCTGGAGGCACCACTGAGTACAGAACTGACAGGGCCAGATCCAGGGATGGGGAGGACATGGAGGGGGGCTCAGGTAGGCAAAATTGCAGTGCTGAGGAACAGGAGACCACAGCCAGGTGAGGGAGGCAGGTGGAAAAGGCTTTGTGCCGTCCCTGCTCAGAGGGGATCCTCAGCACAGCCCTGAAGATCTGCACATAGGAGAAAACAATGAACACAAAACAGCCAAATGCTAAACAGGCACTAACAGCAATAAGCCCAAATTCCCTGATGGAGTTGGTGTGTGAGCAGGAGAGCTTGAGGATCTGTGGGATTTCACAGAAGAACTGGCCCAGGGCATTGCCATGGCACAGGGGCAGGGAAAATGTATTGGCTGTGTGCAGCAGTGAATAGAGAAAGGCACTGGCCCAGGCAGCTGCTGCCATGTGGGCACAAGCTCTGCTGCCCAGGAGGGTCCCGTAGTGCAGCGGTTTGCAGATGGACACGTAGCGGTCATAGCACATGATGGTCAGGAGGGAAAGCTCTGCTGAGATGAAGAACGTAAAAAAAAAAGACCTGTGCAGCACATCCTGTGTAGGAGATGTTCCTGGTGTCCCAGAGGGAATTGTGCATGGCTTTGGGGACAGTGGTGCAGATGGAGCCCAGGTCGCTGAGGGCCAGGTTGAGCAGGAAGAAGAACATGGGCGTGTGCAGGTGGTGGCTGCAGGCTACGGCGCTGATGATGAGGCCGTTGCCCAGGAGGGCAGCCAGGGAGATGCCCAGCAAGAGGCAGAAGTGCAGGAGCTGCAGCTGCCGCGTGTCTGCCAATGCCAGCAGGAGGAAGTGCCTGATGGAGCTGCTGTTGGACATTTGCTGGGGCTGCACATGGGGACCTGTTCATGGAGAAAAGTGACAAGTGAAAAGGCTTAGAGCCAGATACCTTCCCCCAACTGTCAAAATCAAAGCCATTTCCCATCCTTCATCCTCCTCTTTTACACACACAGACATGCTTCTCTGTTTAAGAGTTCTGAGGTTTTCTTTTTAACCTCCCCCTTATCTCTATCCTGGTGCTCGTGGATATCAAACCCTCAGCAATTCTGCTGCATTTATGGTGAACAGAGCAAGTTCTGTGAGGCAAAGTGATGAGTGGAGACTGAGGGCAGATGGACTGTCACTCATTCAGTTTGGAATTTCTCCAGGACTTCACTTTTCTGAATTAGAGAACTCTTCACACTCCCATGTTTGTCTTAGAAACGCCCAGTGTACTGCTGAGAGATGGGGACCAAGGAGCCCAGCTCCACATTTGTAGCCAAGGACTCACATTGCTCATTTCACTAACCCAGCAACATTTTCAGTGTCACAACACCTCTGCCTTTCCCCATCAATCTTATAACTCAGAGATGCTCTAGGACAGGTTTGGACCCTGCATTGAAGCTCCCAGCTGGGACTGAAATCTCACGGAGACTTCCAAGTGTCCTTATGATGGCATTGGATGAAGGGAGATGCAGCTCCTTCCCTGGCTGCACTGACAGCATTGCCCAGAGCCGGGAACTGGGGACAGCGTCACCCTGAGCCAGCTGTGCCCCCTGCCAGAGCCCCAGGGCCAGGCAGCTGCTCCCAGCCCTGTGCTCTGCAGAGGGAACTGGGCCCGGGGCTGCAGAGCTGCCCCATGGCTCTGCTGCAGCTCTGCCTGCACAGGAGGGGCTGCACGCCTTGGAGCCCCGGCCCTGAGGGCAGAGGCTGGGCTGGGGCACAGGAGGGAGGGGGCTTGTTCAGAGGGAGGGGCTGCACTGGAGGGGATCCTGTGGGCATCTCTAAACTCTCCCTGCCACAGCATTGCTGGGTTTTGTTTTCTCTCCTTGCCTGATCTTCTCTCTGCTTCCTGGAGATTTTTCTCCTACAGGTGTTCCCTGTGCCTGATCTCTCCCTGCCAGCACCCACAGACCCCAAATCTCTGTGCACTCTCCTTGGCCTGACAGAACCCTGCCTGTTTGCAGGGCACTGCCTGGGGGCAGGTTCTGTTTGCAGCTTGGAAAAAGGACAGCTCAGCCTGAGCCTGATGAGTCCAGCAAAGTAATGTTGGTGCTGTTCATGGGCAGAGTGGCTGAAAGCACATTAGGGATCTCCTGTGAACCTACTGATCACTAAAAGTAACACTTCAGATGTCTCCAGCATTTGTCAAAATTCATAAAAATTAATTAATAATCAACCTTTAATATTTATCCCCCCTCCCTGCACTCCTTCAGTAGTAGAAAATTGAATACAAAGTCTTATGAAATATCTTTTTTTTATGAAAATCCTTTCATTGAAAATATTCTATGACTGATGAGAACCCCTCAGCATGTCAGAGCTTCATGAGCTTTTCACCTCCCCTGCACTAGAAATACTCAGAGTTGTACTCACAGGCTCTGTAGGCATTGGGATGTTCCAGCTTTAGGAGATGGCTCCAGGAGCTGCAGCTGCATTGTCCTGCAGCCAGAGGTTCCTGTGCCAAGGGCTGGCAGTGATTCTGCCCCAGGCACTTCTCAGCACCTTCCCAGCCCTGACTGATTGAAGCTCTCTGTGCCTCTGTGCTGTGCCCGGGGCGGCTGCAGGCAGTGCCTCAGCCCTGCTGGGCTGGCAGAAGAGCTGCTCATCAAGAGAAATGTGCTTTTGAAGCTCTTCTTGGTTACCAGGAGTTGCCTCTGTGCCAGGAGCCCAGCCCAGCCCCGCAGCACAGACACAGCACAAGGACTTTAATGAGCCTCTGGGGCTTTTTGCTCAGGCCCTGAACATCAGTCCCTGAGAGGGAGCTGAAAAAACCTCTCCAGAACTCCAAGTCAGAATCCAACTCCAAAGTTTCTTGGACTTTTAATGGGTCCCACTGAGGGACACGACTGAGAAAGTTTCCCCAAGCCCCAGGCAGAGCAGAGAACTGCAGGCAGTGATGACAGGTGGGGACAAAGAGAAGCCAAGCCTTGGTGCCCTGGGGCACAGCCTGGCTGTGCCACCAAGGGCTGGGAGGAGACACCTTGTCCTGAGGCCCTGGGGCCTCCTGGCACAGCCCCAGCCAGGCTGGGCACTGTCAGCCCTTGTGTCCTGCCCTCAGCATCCCCCCCAGCCCACATCCCAGTGGCTCAAGGATCTGCTGGAAGGAGTCCCTGGGGAGCCTTGCTCAGCAATGGCCCTGGGGGCTCCTTCATGCTCCCTGCAGGGACTGCAGGTTTTTCAAAGGACTTTGGGTTTGGCTTTTGCCTTGGAGTCTCTGAGAGGTTTGTGCAATCATGGCCTCCAATTATCTGCTGTAATTAGTCCCTGGAGAGGCTTTGTCACTAACAACACTGAGTGGGACTCATTAATACTTCAGGGTACTTCAGTTATTTTAAGGTATTTGGTGTTTCCCTTTTGATCCAGACTCTGTGAGAGGTTTGTGCAATCATGGCCCCAATTTTCTTCTTAATGAGTCCCTTGAGAGCTTTGTACTGACACTCAGTGGGGCTCATCAATACCTTGAGATACTCAAGATTTTTAAGGTACTTTATGGATTTAAGAATACTTTTAGGTACTTTTTTAAAGGATTTTCCTTCCCACACTGAGTCTCTGGGATGTTTTTGTGCCATCCTGGCCTCCAATTCTCTCTCCAAAGGAGTCCATGAGGAGCCTGTGTTGGCTATCTTCCCTCTTTTGGTTTTACAACAAAGATGGAACTGAAAAATTTTGTAGGACTTTCTAAAAAGTTCATTCAAAACATGTTCAATTGGACAATTAAATGCACCAACAATTACTAAGACCCTGTTTTAGCTAGACATCATTCAACCCTTTAGTCCCTTGGATTGGAAGAGTTTATTGAACCAGTCTTTGTTTTCCACTTGAAGCTTCTTGAAAATATGTCTTCCTTCAGTACCTGAATGCTTTTGTGGATTGACTCGCTGTGGCTGGAGAGGTTCATGCAACACATGCCCTCAGAATCTACACAGCCATGCCCATGTGCCCAGAGTAAAAACTCTATCGCTGTTCTTCAAGGTGGCATGTCTGATGGTCTTTATGTCTGAGAGCAGGCCACTCCATGTGAGGGAGGTAGCATTGGTTTGCTGACTTAACAGGCTGACTTAACCCAAGATGGTCTAATTGTCCTAAAGCTTTAGCTAGCTGCAGCCAGCCAAGGTAGTCCAAATTGAGGGTGCTTCCATCTAATACCAGGATTGATGCTTGCAAAGCCATGTCTTTTTATCATCCAATACTTCTCTGGGGATTATTTTTCTGCCTGTTCATCTGGTAGGCTGTGTTGGCCTTCTCCAGCTAGATAGTTTGATTGAATATTCTGCCCTTGCCTCATTATTAGCATAGTCTGCTATTATATTGATTTAGAATATATTATTGTTTGCCCCAAGGTGGTTGCCATGGACACCAAAGCTCAGGCCTGCAGCCAGAGCCCATTTGCCATGGCAACCATTGGGGTCCCATCCCCAGGCTCATGGGATCCCAGAACCACAGAATTGGCTGAGCTGGGATTTTGCCATCAGGATCCTTGAGTCCAACTGCTGGCCCTGCACAGGACACCCCAACAATGCCAGCCTGGGCCTGGCAGTGCTGTCCAAATGCTGTTGGAGGTCAGAGAGCCCTGGAGCTGGGACCCTTCCTGGGGGGCTGCCTGGGCAGGGCCCCAGCAGCCTCTGGGCAAAAATCTTTTCCTGACATCCAACCTGAGCCTGCCCCTTTGACTCAGCTGCAGCCGTTCCCTCCACTCCCTCCCCCAGGGCCCAGAGGGAAGAGGTTCCCACAGCCCCAGCCAGGGACCCCAGTCCCAAGGCTGTTGCCATGGCCACCAGGGCTGGGACCAGCTGGGATGCTCGGTTTCCACAGGCCAGGGTTGTTTCACCAGGAATGGATTTCCCCAATTTCTTGCTCCTGCTAAAACCAGGGTGCTGCCCTCCTGCCCTCCTGCCTCCCATGGAAAGCACAAAAGGCAAAGATTCCGAGCTGGGATAAGAACAATTTATTGGGTACAGCAACAAGATAAAGAACAAATGGAACAGAAACAATACTAGTAACGGAAGGGATAAGAAAAACTATTTATGGCAAAACTACAACATCAACAACTGGCTCTTCCTGGCCACAATTTCCTCCGGCCTGGAAAGGACACCCTTCTCCTCAGGGGAGAGAGAGTCCCCTTCCTGCCCCTGGCAATGACCTGAGGTGGGAGTGGATGTAATGACAGGGCCATGGCCAGACGCTCATGTTCTTCGATCCCACATCAGGTCATTGGCAGGGGCAGGAAAAGGGACAGGTGTCTTCCCAGCATGGATCATGGGGAACATGGATCACCAGGGCTCTTCCCAACGTGGGGTCTCCAATGGGTGATGAAGCTGGAGCAGTGCACAAAGCTCCTCCTGCAGTTGGGGCATTTGCAGGACTTCCGCTACTGGTGCCTCTGTTGGTGTTTGGTCAAGTCAGAGCTCTGGGCAAAGCTCTTCCCACACTGGGGTCACTCAACATCTCTCCCATGTGTGGATGCGCTGGTGCCTGATGAGGGTGGAGTTGTCCAATTGAAGCCCTTCCTGCAATCAGGGCACTGGAAGGGCCTCTGCTCATTGTGAGTGCGCTCATGCAGGCGGAGATTTGAGCTGGTGTGAAAACTCTTTCCATGATTTTCTTATTCACTTGTAGGGCCTCTCCCAGTGTGGATGCTGATGGATGGATGAGAGGTGGGAGTTGCATTTGAAGCCCATCCCACAGTCAGGGCAGCAGAAGGGCCTCTCCCCCATGTGAATCTGCTGGTGCCTGAGGAGATCAGAGCTGGTCCGAAAAACTCTTGTCTGACACTCACACACTTGGGACATTCATAGGGCCTCTCCCCAGTGTGGATGCATTGGTGGGTTACTAGGGTGGATTTTCCTGTGAAGCCCTTCCCACACTCCCCACACTTGTAGGGCCATTTCTCGGTGTGGATCATCTGGTGGCGGATCAGGGTGCTGCTCTTCCTGAAGCTCTTCCCACACTCCAAGCACTTGTGGGGCTTCTCCCCATCATGAAGCTGCTCATGGACCACCAGCTCTGAGCTCTGGCTGAAGCTCTGTCCACCTTCCTGGCTCAGGGTGGGTCTTTCCTCCTCTGAGAACCCTGGGCTGGGTTTGGAGCCCTTCCTCATGGGGGATGTCCAGGGCTTTTCTTCACTGTTGGATTCCTGTGCCATGGAGTCACTCAAAACAGCCTCTTCCATGAGTTTCTCTTGCCGGGGTTTGTCCTCCCTGGTCTCCATTCTCAGCTCCTTCCCTGGAGGAGGAAGGACAAGGAGAGGATAGGATTTGTCTCCATGCCAGAGGGAAGGGGAAGCAGATCCTCCCAGTGCATCCCCAGCAGGATGGCACTGGCACCGGGGTTTTCCTGCAGTTGGGGGCCGTGCTGGGCTGAGAGATGGAGCAGGAGAGAGGGGGAAAGGGACACTGACTTCCTCCTCGCCTGCCTGGGAGTCCTGGGGACATCCTTGTCTTCCTCACTGCCTCCTCCTCCATCTGGTGAAGGTTTGAGAATGGGTAACCCTGTTTTGGGAGGAAAAGAAGGGATGAGTACATTGAGTTTTGTACTGGAATGAAGACAAACCAGGGGGAGAGTCTAAACCAGAATTACAATTTTTATAAGAAAATTTAGATCAAGGCAATTGTCTTGGTTTGAAAAGACAGGTGTCTGCTAAGGAAGGCAGGAGCCTCCCCTGAAATGGAAAATGTAAACCCCCCCCCCTCCAATTGTTATAAATTTTGAAATTAAGGGGGGCTCTCAGGCAAAAATATGGGAGCAGGAAATAACAGTTCTTTATTAGGAAAAAAAAAAAAAAAAAAAATGAAATAAAACAATGCAGTACACTAAAACAACACTGACAGAGTCAGAACCCAACCTGACACCCTGTTGGTCAGGGTTTTGGTAGCAGTCCAATTGAAATGGTGGCTGCAGTCCTCCTGGAGTATCAGATGTTGTTCTGTTGGAGCAGTGATCCTGTAGAAGGATGTATTCTTCCTCTGAAAGATCCAGTGGAAGAGACAGCTGCTGTTCTTCTGGGAATCCAGTGGAAAAAGGCATGGAAAAGTGTTCCAAAATCTCAGATTATATCCAGGTAGGAATGCTTGGCTCCTCCCTCTGGGTGGAGCATCTCAAAATGGATGTGATGTAATTTTATCAGTCATGCAGTGACATTCAATAGTCTGTTAACAGCAGATGTCTCCCCAGAGGGAGAATGGGTTGTGGAAGAGAAAAAAAAACTGCCCAATTAACAGAAGGTAACCTGCCTCTAACAGATGGCAAATGGAAAACATCACATTGCCTTCAATCTTCAACATTATCCACCACTTATTCTATTTCCATCTGCATCACAATGAAACCTTACACACAGTTCTCTTAAGACTTAAGACTAGGTTTCCCTGTGGTACACAATGGGCTTCTCCATCTTTCTGCATTACCCACCAAGTGTAACCAGGTCCTTGAGCAAAAACAATCCCACAGATGGGTTTGTCTTTTCCTGAGGTGGGAATAACCCAAACAGTCTTTCCTAAAATACCCTTCATATGAACCACAGGGACTTTATCTCCATCCACAGTGGGAAGGGGTTCTGGGAAGGACTGGGCAGGACGAGCTCAATTGATGGACCCTCGGGTCTTGACCATCCAGGTGGCTTTTGCTAAGTTCATTTCCCAATTTCTGAAGGTACCCCTGCCCAGTGCCTTCAGGGTAGTTTTAAGTAGTCCATTGCACCATTCAACTTTCCCGGCAGCTGGTGCATGGGGGATATGATATATCCATTCAATACCATGTTCCCTGGCCCAGGTGTTGATAAGGCTGTTCTTGAAATGGGTCCCATTGTCTGACTCAATTCTCTCAGGGGTGCCATGTCTCCACAGGATTTGCTTTTCCAGGCCCAGGATGGTGTTCTGGGCAGTGGCGTGAGACACAGGGTAGGTTTCCAACCATCCCGTGGTGGCTTCCACCATGGTCAGCACGTAGCGCTTGCCCTGGCGTGTCTGGGGCAGTGTGATGTAGTCAATCTGCCAGGACTCCCCATACTTGTACTTGGACCACCGCCCACCATACCACAGGGGCTTCACTCACTTGGCTTGTTTGATGACAGCACATCTCACAGTCATGGATAACCTGTGAAATACTGTCCATGGTTAGATCCACCCCTCGGTCTTGTGCCCACTTATAGGTGGCATCTCTACCCTGATGACCTGAGGCATCATGGGCCCATCAAGCTAGGAACAACTCCCCCTTATGTTGCCAATCTAAGTCTATCTTTGACACCTCTATTTTTGCTGCCTGATCTACCTGCTCATTGTTTTGGTGTTCCTCATTAGCCCGACTCTTGGGGACATGGGCATCTACATGGCGGACTTTCACAGGTAGCTTCTCTAATCAAGCGGCAATGTCTTTCCATTCATCAGCAGCCCAGATTGGTTTTCCCCTACGCTGCCAGTTAGCCTTTTTCCACCTTTCCAGCCAGCCCCAAAGAGCATTGGCTACCATCCATGAATCAGTATAAAGGTAGATCTTTGGCCATTTCTCTCTCTCAGCAATGTCCAGGGCCAGCTGAACAGCTTTGAGTTCTGCAAGTTGACTTGATCCACCTTCTCCTTCAGTAGCTTGTGCAACCTGTCGTGTGTGGGGCTCCATACAGCTGCTTTCCACTTCCGGTTCATCCCTACACAATGTGACAGGAACCATCAGTGAAAAGAGCATAGTGTGTTTCCTCTGGTGGCAGTTGGTTATATGGAGGAGCTTCTTCAGCACGTGTCACTGGTTCTTGTTCTTCATCAGTGACACCAAAGTTCTCACCTTCCGGCCAGTTTGTAATTATCTCCAAAATCCCAGGGTGATTCAGGTTTTCCAATACAGGCGCGCTGTGTGATAAGAGCAATCCACTTGCTCCATGTGGCACAGGTGGCATGGTGGGTGGAAGGAACCTTGCCTTTGAACATCCACCCCAGCACTGGTAGTCGGGGTGCCAGGAGGAGTTGTGCTTCTGTGCCAATCACCTCTGAGGCAGCCTTGGACTCCTTCATAGGCAGCCAAGATTTCCTTCTCTGTGGGAGTGTAGTTGGCTTCAGACCCTCTGTAGCTTTGACTCCAAAATCCCAGTGGTCAGCCTCAAGTCTCCCCAGGCACCTTCTGCCAAAGGCTCCAGGACAAGCCATGGTTCCCAGGCTGCAGAGTAGAGCACGTTCTTCACCTCTGGTCCTGTCCTGACTGGGCCAAGGGCTACTGCATGAGCAATCTCCTGCTTGATCTGGGCAAAGGCTTGTTGCTGCTCAGGGCCCCAGTGGAAAGTGTTCTTCTTACAGGTGACCAGGTAGAGAGGGCTCACGATCTGACTGTACTCAGGAATGTGCATCCCAAAAAATGGCCCCCAGGAAAGCTTGTGTTTCTTTCTTGCTGGATGGTGGAGACATTGCTGTGATTTTGTTGATGACATTGGTGGGAATCTGATGCTGTCCATCCTGCCACTTCACTCCCAGAAACTGGATCTCTTGAGCAGGTCCCTTGACTTTTCTTTCTTGATGGTGAAACCAGCTTTTAGGAGAATCTGGATGATTTTCTCTCCTTTCTCAAATACTTCCATTGCCGTGTTCCCCCGCACAATGATGTCATCAATGTACTGCAAGTGCTCTGGAGCCTCACTCTTTTCCAGTGCAGTCTGGATCAGTCCATGGCAGATGGTGGGGCTGTGCTTCCACCGCTGGGGCAGTCGGTTCCAGGTGTACTGCACACCCCTCCAGGTGAAAGCAAACTGAGACCTGCATTCTGCTGCCAGAGGAATGGAGAAAAATGCGTTAGCAATGTCTATAGTGGCATACCACTTTGCTGCCTTGGACTCAAGCTCGTACTGGAGTTCCAACATGTCCAGCACAGCAGCACTCAGCAGTGGAGTCACTTCATTCAATGCACTATAGTCCACAGTCAATCTCCATTCTCTGTCAGATTTACACACAGGCCAAATGGGGCTGTTGAAGGGTGAGTGAGTCTTGCTGACCACCCCTTGGCTCTCCAGCTCATGGATCATTTTGTGGATGGGGATCACAGCATCTCGATTCGTCCGATACTGCTGGCGGTGCACTGTCGAGGTGGCAATTGGCACTTGTTGCTCTTCCACCTTCAGGAGTCTTACTGCAGATGGGC
This sequence comes from Emberiza elegans, assembly GCA_024865655.1. Lineage (NCBI taxonomy): Eukaryota > Metazoa > Chordata > Aves > Passeriformes > Fringillidae > Emberiza > Emberiza elegans. The sequence continues at coordinate 56,147 of JALJVW010000124.1, read as the reverse complement.
TTTCTGATAGTCCAGGCAAACTGTTCAACTGCTTGATGTCCTCTGTCTCTACAGCAGCTATTCCAAATGCCCATCTGAGTCCCTTTGGGTCTTTGAAATACCCACTTTGGAGGAATCTATGCCTAAAATGCATGGGGCCTCTGGGCCAGTCACAATAGGGTGTTTCTTCCACTCTTTCCCAGTCAGGCTCACCTCAGCTTCCACCAAAGTGAAGTCCTGTGATCCCCCTGTCACACCAGCAATAGAAACATGCTCTGTCCCAACATGTCTCAATGGGATTAATGTGCATTGAGCACCAGTGTCAACCAAAGCTTTACACTCTTGTGGTTCTGATGTGCCAGGCCAACGAATCCACATGGTCCAGAAAACACGGTTTTCCTCAGCCTCTACCAGGCTAGAGGCAGGGCCCCTCTAAGCCTGGTTATCCTTCTTTCCTTGGATATATGTCTTGGAGGTTCCTTCAAGGGGATCAGACGTCATCATCATCATACCTGGCAGTTCAGCTATGGGCAACTTGACCTGCTTTCCTTTTGGTGGAACTTCCTCTCTGAGCCTTGCCTTCCTTCAATTCACGCACCCGTTGTGCCAGAGCAGCAGTAGATTTTCCATCCCATCTCCTCATGTTTTCTTCACAATCACGCAGGTAGAACCACAGCTCAGCTCGTGGGGTGTACCTTCTTTCTCCATCTGGGGAACGTCTGCATTGGGCACCAGCACCTCTGATCTGTACTGCTGAGCTTTGGAGAAGGTCTTCTTTAATCTCCTCTCTGAGCTTCTTGTGATTCTCCTCTACCTTGTCCTCTAATTTCTGCAGATGTGTTTCCACCGCTGCAATTCTGGCATGCGTTGGGCCATGTACAGCATCTGCATATGCTCGGAGCTTCCTTGCCATATCAAGCACGGTCTCATCCCTCTCATCCCTCTTCATTATGGCTAAAGCAGAAGTATATTCGTGTGGTCCAACTCGTACAAATTTTCACCACATCACAGACGTGCATGGTACCAAGTCTGGATTTCTAGTTGTCACATCATCTGACAAGACAATCTCTGCCACTGCCATTTCTCTCAGGCATTGGATCCCTTGCTCTATGGTCTTCCACTGTGTTTGTTGCATATAGAGATCATCTGCACACAGGTATCTTTGTGCTACACTTCCTAGGACCCGTGCCCAGAGGCTGTGAGGGTTAGCCCCCCTCATCATTCTTGGTCAATGACAGGATCCTGTGACAGGGATCCCAAATGCCTCGCTTCAGTGCCGTCCAGAATTGTAGCCTCACCTGCAGCATCCCAGAGACGGACTAACCAACTAATTATGGATTCATCAGGTCATTGAGTGTAATCCTTCCGTAGGCCACGAAGGTCCTTCAGGGAAAAGGACTCAATATTTGCATCTGATCTTGCACCTGCTGCTTTGACTCCTGATTTTATGTCAGGAAGTGTTGAGGTTCCTTCTCCTGCATCATCATCACCATCATCCATTGGTCAATCGGTCTTGTTTGTGCAATTTCCACTTCTAGTGCTGGCAGCAACAGCCATTGGTTGGGGCTTATTGTCTGGTTTAGCTACTGGCTTAGGCTCACTATCCAGTTTGGCTGCTGGCTTCGAGCCTGGGCTGTTGGCTGCAGCCTCAGTGACTGGGATAGCTGCTGATTTATCTCCCTGCCCCCTGCCTCTGTCTGCTGCCCTAGAGCATCTAGCAGTGTGCGATAAGCACATGCCAGGGCCCAGCTCACTGCAATGAACTTTTTCTCCTTAGGGTCGTCCTAGTACTTCTCTTTCAGGCATTTCCCTACGTCAGCTGGGTTCTGAATTTGTCATGGGGAAAGTCCCAGACTATAGGGTCAGAGAATTCCTTCAGGATTTGGCCCATATCCTCCCATTTCCCACACTACTCAGGATTTTCCACACCTGGGTCTACTCCTGGGTCAGGGGTCTCATCAGCCCCTCTAGAAATCTCAGCCCTCATTCTAGAGAAGCAGCAGACTGTATAGAGGAAGCTTATCAGATTGAATATCAGAAAGATGGTCTCTTTAACATTCAGGGGAAACTGAACATTCTCAAATAGGGAGGTAACAGATTCAGAGGAGAAGAAGGAAAGCAAAGGCTGAAAAGCCTCATCCCCTGCTCCTCCTCTAACAAACTGGGTGCATAACCATAGCCATGAACCATACACAACTGGAACAGACTCCAGCACCTTTATAAACTTCTTACAAATCATTACCACCAAGCCCAGCAGGATAGCTATTCTAGTCCATGCCCCTCTACTGCAAAACCTACGTACTAGGGACAATACTGGAGCTATTTCTGGGTAAGAAAATAAACCTAGGGACCATAGAGATATTATACAAAAAAACCTAGGGACCAGAAACACATGCAGGCATCCACCCCAAGAGACATTATGAATTCAAACAACATGGCTACTAACTGCTTTATCCCAGTACAGAGTAATTGCAACCAAAATGCAGCCAGAACAGGGTTTTTTGCACTCTCTCAAGCATCATGTTGGGCACCAATTATTTGTCCTGGTTTAGGGTAAATTTGTGAGAAAACCTCCAAAAGGGGGTCCCCCCAGAAAGCAAACCCACATGGCCCCTCCCCACAACCAGTTCGGAAAAAATTTCCCTGGAGAGAAGTGGAAAGAACCTGTTTATTTAACAGGCAAAGCACCCCCAGCACACAAAATGAACAATACCAGATGACAAAACTGATTTGCCACTCTGAAGAGACGGCAAATTCAGAAAGTCTCTCCTGTGGATGCTCGCTCTGTTATCAATCCCTTCGGCACTGGGAAAGGCTGCTGCCCAGAGTAGGCCCCATAGGCCACAAAGTGCAAGCTCTTGGTGCTCCCCAGGTCCCAGTCTGGAGCAAGTTTGAACAGTTCCAAGAAAAGGGAAAAAAAAAAAAAACAGTCCAGGGGGAAAACTTCTGTGCCTCAGCCAGCTAAATTAACTAAAAAGCAAAGGAGGGCTCTGTTTTGCTCCATACGCCCCAGACAACACAGTGCAGCACAGAATGTGGAGTGCAATCTCTGATAACAAATGCTGTGCTTCTTCTTCTCCCCACCTTCACTCTCAGAGCCAGTCTTGAAAGCACAGAATAGAATATCCAGCATAAACAGAACAGATGATTGGGGATAAAAGCATCATAAAGTCACCCTAGGGCAACCACAAACAAAAAATGTTTTTACCAAGCAGAAAGGTACCACAAGCAAATAAGACATGTCGATGTGGCAAGTAGAAAAAAAAAAGGTCTAAGAATTTTCCAGTGGAAGAAAACTGAAAAACAACTTCCAGCTTAAACTGTAACATACTAACTTTTTGTGATTGGAGAATAGTAACATGAATATGGTAATTATAGTAGTTATGCTAGGCTCTAGGTAACAGTAAAGGTATTGATTGGTTGTTATGTATTAGATGCTCAGCAAAGAAAAATATATAATGCATTGTAACCAAAATTAAAGGGTCTTCAGGCTTGCCTTTAAGCTGGAGCTGACAGCTGAAGGCAAAGGCTCTGTCACCAGGACCCTGGACTGCTGTAACATCTTGGATACAATAAACTGCATTTTAAAGAGCCACCTGAAGCCCTGCATCCCTCATTATGGCTCTTACATTCCTGGGTGCCATTTCCAGTCTCAGTTGGACAGCACACTCCCTAAACCCACAGTGGTGCTGCTGCCCTGCTCCCTCTCGCCCTCCCAGCATGTCCGCACTGGGTCTGGACCTGGGAGCAGCTCCGTGTTGGCAGTGCCGGCACTCAGGGGGCTGCTGGTGCCTGCAGGGCTGTGGGGCAGCAGGAGTGCAGACACAAATAGTGTGCTCCAGAGGGGCTCTGTCCTGGCTCTTCACTGCTCCTTAACCAAATGCTGCACCGAGAGCTTTGCTGCTCTTCACTCGGTCTGTAAACATCACATCAATGAAATGTGCTGTGGGAAAAGTACCAGAGTGCACAGGGAGTGCACAGGTAACTGGGGCTACAATTAGAGAAAACTGAGGACTTCCACTGGCATCCTGATAGGACTTATAAAAGTATGGAAATTATACAGTAAATCACAGTTGCTGCTCCCTGGTTGGAATGTGGTTGGCAGGACTTGAAACCTATTCCACAATGATTCTGCCCTCACACACACACCTGCTGAGGGAGATGGAGGGGAGTGGAGTGGAGGGAGGGGGGAGGGGAGGAGGGAGTGGAGGAGGGGAGGGAGGGGGGGGAGGGAGGGGGGTGGGTGGGTGGAGGGAGTGGAGGGAGGAGTGGAGACACTGTGGCCAGGCTCTGTGGGAATCCTTGCAGGAAGGGAACTCGATGGCACTTTGCAGCTGATAAACCACATAGCACCTGTCAGGAAAGGGAGATAGGGGAAGATGTCCTGCTGCTGAGCCAGCAACTCTGCTGAAATCTCTCTCCTCAGATTAACTAAGTTCATGAAAGCCTAGAACAGTAGTATTAATGCACACCTCCATCCCAAAGTTCCCCACGCACAAGGTACAACCATCCCCTCACTGGGCATGAACTTTGTATTCTTTTTGACTCTATCTTTAAACGCAAAGTGAGAGAATGTTACACCCATTAGTAACAGTGGTATGTCTGACTCGAGTCAGTCAAGCCCCACCAAAACACAAAGAAATAGTATAAAACTAAAATCAAGAATGAGAAAAAAGTTGGGAAGAAGACTCCTTGATATCTGCAGGGGTCAGTCGAGGGGCTGAACCTGTCTTCTTCCCTATAAGGATGCCTGTTGGGTAAGAATCATACTTTATGCACAATGATTGTTTTACTGGGGATTAGAGCTTGTCTCTGTATTCCTTTGAGTGCAATTTTACAGTCAGATACTGTAACTGACAATCCTTGAACCTTAACCTGTCATGATTTTATATTAATAAAGGGAGTTACTCCATAAACTGTCAGTGTGAGTCCTTCCTGAGTGCTGGCAGCAGGAAACACACTCTAATAAAGGGAAGAGCTGCTGAGGGGTCTCCTTTGTGCTGTTGGTGTTTTCCTAAGTGTGCTGCTTTCAAAGCAAACCAGTGGGAGATCCCAAGTCAGAACTACAAATTAATAGGAAAATTAAAATACAAATGCAGTAGTACAAAAACACTGACAGAGTCAGAATACAACCTGACATTCTGTTGGTCAGGGTGTTGGCAGCAGTCCCATTAAATGGTGGCTGCAGTCCTCCTGCAGTGACAGATGTGTTCTGTTGGAGCAGTGATCCTGTAGAAGGGTGGAGTTTCCTCTGAAGATCCAGTGGTGGTGTAGATGGGCCTGGTTTTCCTCTGGGAATCCAGTGGAAAAAGGCTGCTTGTGGTATTTCAAACCTCAGATTATATCCAGTTGGGAATGCTTGGCTCCTCCCCCTGGGTGGATCATCTCCTAATGGGATGATGTAATTTTATCAGTCATGCAGTGAGACTCAATGGCTCTTTAACAGAAAATATCTCCCAGAGTTATGAGGGATGAATCATGGAAGAGATAAAGAACACTGCCCCACCTGGTTTTAACAGATGGTAATGGAAGACATACTTCTGGTTATATCTTGCATTACAACCTACGACACTAAGTCAGACAAACACCCCCCAAACCAGCAGGACTGCTCAGTGAAGGGTCCCCCAAGAGGACAGCAACAGACTGGTTGGGGACAAGGGTCTTGGCTTTCCTGGGACACTGAAATACAAATTAACTATTATGGGGTGAGTAATCTCCCAACACTAAGGGTCAATGTAGCCTCTCCTTTTCACGTGGCAGTCACAATGGCCCCTTGGTTCCATGAGGTTCTGTTGTGTCACAGTGGAATTCCTGGTTTTCTAGTGCCACAATGGCTCCGTGTGGCTTTACCCATTGGTTCAGTCATTCTCCATCATGTCACAATGATCTCCTTGGTTTGAAAATGCTCCACTGTGTTACAACGGCCCCTTGGTTCCATGCAGTTCCACAGCAGGGTCTCCTGGGGCCCACAGGATCACAGTGCCCCATGGGTTCCATGCAGCCCTGCTGTGTTAAAACAGACCCTTGGTTCCACAAGGCCCTGCTGTGTCACAATGAGTGACACAGGTTCTGCAGTGTCACAGTGGACCTTTTTTCCATGAGGCCCTGCTGTGTCACTATGGCCCCTTTCTTCCACAAGACCCCACAGTGTCACAGTGGCCCAGTGGTTCCATGAGTGGGTGCTTTGGAGCTCCAGTACCCTCAACAGCTGGAGGGACACTGTGCCAGATCAAGCAGGCATCTCAGCTTTGTTCTGCTCCTCAGCACGCTGAGCAGCTCCACTCAGAGCACAGAACTGCAGGAGCTCAACACCCAGGTAACCTGTGCACTGTCATCCCCTTCTCCAGGGACACACAACACCACCTTCAGCTTCAGCTTGGAGGTCCCAACTGCTTCTCTCTCCCAGCAGCATCCACTGCTGCTGTGTTCTGCCTGGGGAACACAGTGCTGCTGCACCCTGGGGCCAAGGCTGGCTCTGGTGTCTCCTGATGAGGTTTTCCCCTGCTCTCTCCTGGGTCCCAGCAGGAACTCTTGGACCAGAAGCAGTTTGGTAACACCTCAAATTCCCATTCTTGTCTCAGGGACAGCTCTGGCCTCAAGCGGGAGATTGCACAACAGCTCACAAGAGCCTCGTTCTGCCAGTGGAAAATTGAAACTAATCTTTTCCTGCAAAAACTCTTTATTACAAAATAATGGCTGGCAGTTGCTGAGGAACAGGATAGCTCCTGGCTGGTGCCTGCACAGCTCACCTTGTCATCCTGCCAGTGCTGTTGGTCTTGGACCAGCTGCAACTGCAGCGGGCACACCTGAAAGAGGCACAAGGCCCAGCTCAGGCCAGCCCATACTCCAGGAGCATCTGCACCCCACGGTACCAGCTGTCAGGGCAGACACAGCCCCCAACTCCAGCCCTGACAAACACTTTGTCCTTGTAGAAGGGGAAGGAAGAGGCTCCCAGACTGCCCCTGAACAGAGCTCAGGGCACTGAGCCCTTTTCCATAGGCTGTGCCTCAGCAGGAGGGCTGCTGCTCACCCAAGGCACTGAAGAACTCTTCTACTTGAGCTCCTTGGAAGCCCCAGGCACTGGGAGCAAATTCTCCCTCTCCTGATGCCTAAAACATCCCTTCTGGCTCCTCCATTGATGTTCCACCTGCACAAAGGGTGGGAGGAAGGGTCACATGGAACAAAAAGATCTCTGGATGTCAAGGCAAGGAGATGTCTCTTCAACGAACCTGAATTGCACCAGAGAACATTGAGGGTATAAAAGGACTTGTGGGCTCTGGAAGAGAGTCAAGTGTGTGTCTGGGCACTGGAGTGAAGGTGCATTTGTGAAGGCCATGAGGTGCCTCAAGAGAGAAAAATACAATTCTGTGCCCACAGTGAGGAGAGGGAGAAGGAAGGAAACAAGCAGAGGACTCCAAAGCACTGCCTGGGGAAATGTGTCCTGTTCCAGAGGGAGCCTGAGGCTTTGCAGAGGCAGTGAAAGCCCATTTTACCTGCCCAAGATTCCTGCTGGCACAGCATTGAGCTCCCTCCACTCTGTGTTCTCTTCTGATGATGCAACCAGACCCAGCACACATTCCAGGCCTTTCCTTGGGTGCCATGACAGCTGCTTCCCTTCTGCTCCAGCAGCCTGCTATGTATTCAGAGAGGAGATGATTCCATTCTTTTAAAGCATCAGAAAAGCTGTCCCTCAGAACTCTCCATCTCTGGAACCATCCTCTGAGCACCAGCAGTGCAGCTGCTGTTCAGCCCTCGGTACAAAACTCTGCTCAGCTTAGTCCATCACTCAGGTCAGCTGCTCCATTCCTTTCCACACCAAATCCAAACCCCTACGTGTTGCCTACCCTTGCCTAGGCATGGCAGAAGCAGCTCCCCATGTCCCAGCTTTTGGACCGGAGCTGATTTGAACAGCAAGCTCCAGAGTTGTGTCAGTCATTTTGGGTGTGCCAGGAATCCTTCCCACAGGCCAGTGGTCCCTGGCTGGAGTCAGTCAGCCAGACAAGACTGCCTGCTGCAGCCCTGACTGCTTTGCCCAAGCAGGCCATGGACTGACAGGGATGTATATTCCCACCTCTTGATGGGAAACAGCACTGGAATCCTTCAGGGACGTTTGAGTGGACTGAAGATCAATGCCAGTGCCTACCTGCACACAAGGCCAGTCTGTGTCCCTGCCAGGAGCTGTTCTCTGCAGGATGGTTAGTTTTTTCCTTAGAGTCCCTTTGGAGATTTCACTCTTGGCAAGGGCAGCACTCAGGGCTTGAGCCTTCTTTCTCCATTCCAGTTCTCCATTTTCTCTCTGCTTCAAAGCAGCAGCCACACGCTCCAGCTCTTCCCTCATGGCTTCCCTCTCAGCTTCCCTTCTCATTTGGCTTAGTTCCTTCCTTTTTAAGGTAGTTGTGTGCATTAAATTCTTCTTTTCCAGCATTCTCATCTGCTTCTGGTACAACAACTGGATTTCCCTCTCCCTCTCTGACAGGTCAGCAGTCATGCAGTGAGATGCCCCTGCATCTCTGCTGCTTCTTGCTGGAGCATCTCCATTTGCTTTTCCTGTGTTTCGAGTTTTTCCTTTCTAATTTGAAAGATGGACATTACAGTTGGGAGTTCTTCTTGAAGGAAACTATTCCTGTCTATGTCTGTATTTGCTCGCGTTTTCAGAGGCTGTGACTGATTCTTCCAGAAGTTTGATCTGACACTCCAGTTTTTCTTTATTTGCCTGCAGACTGTCTGTTCATACTCCAAAAGAGGGAGAAAAAGAGTCAGTGATTCCACCTCTGTTTGCTTTTCATACCAGATCTGCCCACCTGCCGCAGGGGCAGGCACAGGCTGCTCCTCTCTCCCACCTCTCAGCATGCTGCAGATCTTTCCTGGGCCCCCCTTGCTGATGCATCTTTCCCAGCTCCCTCAGCCTGTCCCAGGTTCCTTTCTGCCCTTCCCCGACCTCTTGGAGCCCTGCTCAGGTGTTCCTTTGGGGAGGAATAGAGCCCCGAGTGTGGACACTGAGAACTACAGCTTCAAGGGCAGAAAGCTCCAGCAGGCAGGAAAATCAGCAGCCTCAGGCCTACCTGGGTTTGACATGACTATGACATCTTTTCCTCCTTATTCAGAATAATGCAATAAGGAAAGTTAAAATGGAGAAAGGTGCACCTTAGATATGGCAAGAGAAGGCCCCAAAACAGCAAAGAAATGGCCCTTCATGGCATCTCCCATTCTTACCAGCACATCCTTTCTTTCCTTCTCCGTGTTCTCCACTTTGCTCTGCAGAGACTCCACCTCCTGATGAAGAGTCACAGCCTCTTCCTTTCTTGCAGTGGCCTCTTCCTTCAGCACAGTTTCTAGAGAGTTCTTGTGTTCTGCCCTCCACATCACTGCATCAGGGAAGGGGGGAGAAGGGGAAAAGCAAAGCAAAAGCAAACTGATGTGCATCCTGCATCTCTGCCAGGCTGTGTTTGCGCCCTAAGCCCACAAGGGCTTCCAAAGCTGACAGAAATGAGGGAAACTTCAGGGCAGAGGGAAAAAAAAAAAAAAAAGCATGAAAAGAGCAAGGTTTAGGGGCATATGAAAGTGTTTTTTTGCTTTTAGGCTTAGGCAGAGTGGGCAGTCAGACAGAGAGGAGTGGAGAGGAGCCCGTCCAGCCCTGCTACAGAGAGGCCACAAGCCTGGAGGCTCTGGGATGGCCTGGAGTTTGGAGGAATCAGGCCCAGGCATCCAGCTACAGCTCCTTGGCAGAGACACAGCACCTGAAAGGCACCACCTCTGCAGGTGATCACTCATAGCACAGCCACATGCGCTGCCAGCCACAGGATCTGTCTCCATAAAGAAACTTTCCCTGGCACTGCTATGGAGAAGTCTCCTGCTGGTAGTTTTTCTTCTCTCCCCTCTCTGGGCACTGCAGTTTTGCTCTACGTGGCATCAGAGATCCCCTCTGGTGAGACAGGATGGGGCAGTGGGTGGAGAGGAGAAGCTGTACCTTCCCGGCTCTTGGCTAGCTGTTTTTGCAGCTCCTGATTGCAGGCACTGAAATAGTCCCTCTGAGCCTGCGTCGTGCTCAGCTGCAGCTTCAAGGCCTGAATCTTCTTCCTCACATCATTCTGGAAGAGGTAAGAGGAGCAGAATCACCTTTCAGGGCCACTGCTGGCAGGAGACCAAGGGCTACAAACACTAAAGCAGAAATAGCCCAGGTGGGAGAGGGCAGCTGGACAGAAGGGGTAGATGTGATTGTGATCCTCCTTCCCCCAGCAGTGAGCCAACCCCCAGGGGGCTGCCACCCAGCCTGGCATTGTCACTCTGCCTGCCCAGCAGCAGGGACAGGATTTCTGGGTGCACTGGGCACACATTACCAGGTCTTTCCGGGAATGCTCCAGGTGGTCTTGCAGGGCTGCTACCACTCTGTCCACCATGAGCTCTGTGGGGACATCACTGGCCTGAGAAGCAGTTAGGCTCACATCATGACCCTTTTCTGAAAAGAGAAGACATTCTGGTTCAGGATTTAATCCCAGGGTCTCCAACAAACAGGGCCTCTTTCTAGCCAGATGGTGGCAGTGCCTTTGTCACTGTCCTAGAGCTCCCCTTGCAGCAGGAGCTGTGTCACAGGCTGGCATTAAGTGGATGGCCACTGATGGCAGCACTGCCCCAAGGATGACTGCACGGGCCCTGTGGCCTGACAGGACTCAGGGCCCTTTTCCCTTCTGGTGCTGATTATTTCTCCCTGTACAAACACAGACTTGTGGCTCTGCAGGGATGTCAAGCTGCCAGGACTTCCCAAGGCTGGAGTCAGCCTAAACTGAAAGGCTGAGCCTGTCATGCCAGGGTGACCCTGAGCCCCTCGTCACTTCCCCTGCTCTGCACACGTGCTAGCCCAGCCTGCCACACTTGCCTGAGCTCCAAGTGACCAAGGCGCTGCTGTCCCTGGTCATGCGGTGGACAAGCAAGAGCAGTTTATCCAGCTGGGACTGAGCTTGGCAGTGGGCACCACTGGCCTGTTGGCACTGTGTGGCCAAGGCCTCTGCTCTGTCCTCTGAGCTGCGGAGCCTCAAACGCAGCTCAGAGATCTCAGCCTCCAGCAGCTGCACTGAGTCCCTCAAGCACCGCTCGCCTGCTCGGGACTCCTCCAGCTCCTGCAGCAGCTGCTCCTCTCGAGTTGCCTGGGCAGCATCCTTCTCCTGCACTGCTTCCTGCAGGGAACGGATCTGGAACAGGGATACACACAGCCTCAGGGGCAGGGGTGTTCCTGGGGCAGCAGAGCAGGCAGGAGGGTGAGGAACGAAGGAGAAACAACTTCAAGCAAAAACCACACTGGGCACACAAGGGGCAAAGCCAAGGATTCCAATAGAGACAAAGTCAAAACAGAGAAAGGGAGGCAAGGGGCATCCTTGGGGGGGGGCAGCTCTAAACACCAGATGAACTGGCTGTGCTGGAAGAGCCCTCCCCAGCCTGCCATAACCACACCTGTGTCCCCACATTGCTCAGTGCCCAGCCCAGGCACAAACTCCGCCTGGGACAAAATGCTAACAGAAGGATGGAGGGGCTCCAAAGGAGTCTGCTTTTGCTTCTCCTCTGAGAGTTCCTGCTGGGACCCAGGAGAGAACAGGGCAAAACTTCATCAGGAGACACCATATTGATGAAGGGAGCCCCCAGCATAGGGAATCATGTGCTCTGACATCATGATTTCAGAAGGCTGAACAAATGCTTTATTAAGCTAGGTTATATTACACTAATACTATATTAAAAAACTATACTAAAAAGATACTATACTATAGAAAAACCTGTGACTGTCTGGAGACAGCCACGACACAGCTTTTACCCAATTGGCCAATCAGTCCAAACGACCCTCACTGGTGTCCAATTAACAAATCACGCTTGGTAAACAATCTCCATAACACCTTCCACATGTGCCAAACAACAGGCACAGTGATTAGAGATAAGAATTGTTTTCTCTTCTTCTCTGAGCTTCTCACTGCCTTCCCCAAGAAAAGTCTTTGGGAAAGTTGTGCCTGCTGCTCTCTGTGAAGAGAGCTGCATCCACAGACACCAGAGCCAGCCTTGGCCCCAGGGTGCAGCAGCAGCCCCAGGCAGAACATGGCAGCAGTGGATGCTACTGGGAGAGGGAAGCAGTTGGGACCTCCAAGCTGAAGCTGAAGGTGGTGTTGTGTGCCCCTGGAGAAGAGGGGGTGCCAGTTCACAGGTTACCTGGGTGTTGAGCTCCTGCAGCTCTCCTATGCAGGTCTGAGAGGAGCTGCTCACCCTGGTGAAGAGCAGAATGAAGCTGAGACACCTGTTTCATCCAGGCCAGGTTGTTTTCTTCCAGGCTTCTGAGGCTCAGTTCCTTCTCTTCCAGAGTTAGAGCTGGCCTGTGGAACAAGGCAGCAGATGGCCATGAGAGACATTTGTGTCCCTCGGGTTCCTCAGAGGGGAACCTGGCTTAGATCAGAAATCGTGGGTTTAAGATTGTTGTGCCAAGCAAAGGAATCAGGATGCCAGGCTGATCCAGCTCCCAAAGGGGTGAAGTTACCAGACCCAAGGTGGAGCTGATGGGTGTATCCAGCTCCTCGCACTGCAGCTTGGGCAGGGTTAAGACACCGACCTAGCAACAGAACACTCCTCTAGAGGGAAAGAGCTACTCCAAAAGCCTTTGTCTTCAGAAAAACTGTAACTGTAGGCTCAAAAGAGATGAAGTGCAACATCCAGAGAATGAAACACATCTGCATGGACAGTTCAGAATTCCGCCACTTAGGAAATGGTGGCAGATGCAAAGATCAGAAAGAGGGAATCCATTCACACAATGCAGGGTCCCACAGGCTTTCATTTACCTGGCTTTTTCCCTCTCTAGGGCCTCACTCCCATCCTGCTGAGCTTTGTGGACAGTCAGTTCCTGGCACTTTCTGGAGGCTGCCAGCCGAGATCTCAACTCTCCCACCTCAAGTCAAACAGAACAAAGCAGTCAGAGGCTACAGCCTGTCCCTGTCAGCCACAGCAGGCACTGTGAGGAAAGGCAAAGGACAACTTTCCATTTGTCCCTGTCCTGAAAGGGCCATATTAACAATGGATATGGACAACTTGTTTCCAGCTCTCATTGGGTCACCAGGGGTATGTGGAAAAGCACCTCAAAAGCAAGGCTAGCAGGAAGAGGCCAGCAGAAATCCATGTTGATGGTTGCTGGTTAGGAGCCCAGAGGACTAACCCTGCTGTCCAGGGCAGCAGCTGAGATTCAGCAGAGCCCTAAGTGTCCTTCAGAGCAGCTGCCATGGAGCCCACAGCATGAGGCAGCCCCAGGGGTCACCCCCTAAGCTGCTGCTCTGCCATGGAAAGGTAAGAAGGGCACAGAACACCTGGTGGATGACTGCAGTGCCACTGCTGTTTCACTCCCCTGCTTTTGCACACCCTCCCTCTGCTCAAGGAGGAGATTAATCTCCTCTTTGATGCCTACTAGCAGGAAATTGTTTGAGTCCTTTGTGGAGAAAGCTCTTCTCTCAGGGACTGCAGGAACAGGCAGGAAAAGAGCACAAATGACCCAATAAGGAGCAGGGAAGATGGCTCCATGGAGCTGGGAAAATCAGAAGGGAGAGAGACAGCTTCCCTGAAGGCAGAAGCTGTGCTGAGGGGGTGGACATGAAGGACACAAAAAAGCAGTAGAAGACAGAGCTGGGGACACCAGCAAGGCAGTGCAGGACCACGAGTGCCAAGGGGAGAAAGGAAGGACTTCAAGTGGCTGAGTGAACGGAAAGGTGTCGAGCTGAGTGAGGCCTCAGTTGCTGAGCCTGTGGCCAGCGGGGAGGACAAGCAGAAGTTCTCACCTGAGTTGCCCCTTGTCTCCTTGCCAGTGCTTCCCAAGCCAATCCAAAGGAATGCTGTGCATCAGTGGATCTTGGGGTTGGGGGATGTTCCCAGAGTCTGCATGCTGGGAACTGGCCATGCTGTCCCTGCTGTCTAAGGGCACCTGAAAGCCCACACCCAGCTGTTAGTCAGGAATTCTCTTCCTATTCCAAAGAACCCCTGAGACATCTCTTCTGATCCCAACAAGAATGAGTGTCCATTCATGGAGAACCAGTTCCAAAATTCAGCTAAATGTACAAAACCTGCTTCTGCATTGAGCATGGTTTGTGCTTAGTGCATTTATTCCTGGGGTTACAGTGAAATTAAATAGGGCCCTCTGAGGTCAGCTTCCTACTCCATTCTGCAGAGTCGCTGTCACAGACCTTGTGGAGCCGATGGAGGAGAGAAGTCTCCTCTGGGCAAAAACAGGGCACAGAGACACAAGTACCTCTTCCGAGCAGACAGGAGACCCATGGCAGGGCAACTTCTCCCTTTCAGGCTTCCTGCACTTGCCTACCCTCAATGCCATTGCAAAATGGTTCTGAGCCAGCTCAGCACAGTTATACTCACCTCAGGGGCTCTTGGGGAGAGTAACTGGTGAGAAGGTGTTTGGGAAGTGAACTGCTGGCTCATTCTGAGCCCTCGAGCTTCCTGGAGGAGCACGGGTGAGAGCCCACTCAGAGTGCAGGGTGGGGCTGGCCCTGAGGGAGTCGCCCTTCCAAGCCAGGAGCGCCCCCCTCCCTCCCAGGCTTGTCCCCAGAGCCAGGACCAAAGCTGCCACCAGCTCTGGAGCAGCCAACTGTGAATCCCTTGTTATTTCCCAAGGAAACCTTCCCCTGTGGGACAGTCCAGGCCCACACAGCCCCCACTGGGCTTGGCACAGGGAGAGCAGCAGCTTTCTCACCTGCTGGGTCTCCATCTGCCTGTTGGCATGAGCAACGTGGGCCATGGCAAATGCCAGTATCTGGGGATGTTGGCAGTAGCAAGGCTAAAAGTCAATATCCAAAGGCCATTGGCCTTTGCTGGGTCTAAACCGTGATGTCCAAGGGTTGTTGGCCTTTGCTGGTCCAAACCCTGATGTCCAAGGGCTGTTGGCCTTTGCAGGGCCAATAGCACAATATCAAAGTGCCATTGGCCTCTGCAAAGGTCCAAACCCCAAGGCCAAAGAGCCGTTGACAGCTGCAGAGTCCAAATCCCAAACATTCCATGGGCTGTTGACAGTTGCTAGGGTCCAAACCCCAACATTCCAGGGGCTGTGGGAGAGCCCTTCCCTGGCTCTGCCCCATCCCAGCTCCCTGCTGGCCTTGGCACTTGCTCTGCCACCCCCATGTCCCCACAGCCCTGCTGGGCAGCTGGGCAGGCGCATGGCTCGTAACAGGAGCTCAATGTTTTGGGTCCAGACAGCATCATTTTTATAGATCAGCATTCCCAAGACAGCAGGGTTTGACCCACATGCTCTTTACAGATGCACTCAGTTCCTGAGTGACAGGAATTCTTCTGTCTTCCCTGACAAAGGGAGATGTAAGAAAAAAAAAAACCTAAAAAGGCTCTTACTGGTTAAAAATACTCATGGAAAGGAAAACTTTGGGTTTAGAACAGAAACAGGAGGACAAAAAAAAATGTTGTTTCAGCATCTTTTGAAATTTCCATGATGCAAAGAGCTCTAGTGTTTAAGGCTCATAAAATAGATTAAGAATCCAAGAGACATCCAAGAGTGGATTTTTTTCTCTGCTCTCTCTTTGGTGATATATCAATAGGCTATCTAGGCAGAAGAAAGGTCTTGCTGAGTACATGTTTTGGTTTTGGGCAAATTTAGGGAGGAAATTTCTGAAGGTCTCCTTTTAGAAAGCAGATTCAAATGGCCCCTCCCCTACCTGGTTTGGGAGATAAATTTTCTTTTGAGAAAAGTGGAAAAAACAGTTTATTCAATAAGCAAAGCATTCAGAAAAATGAATAATATTAAACAATGGAGCCTCTCATTCTGAAGAGATGGCAAGTTCAGAGAGAGAGAGTCCTTTTCAGCTTGGTTCCAATCAGTCCTTCCCTGGCTAGAAAATGTGTCATGGGCCTCAGTGGGCCACAGCTGTTAGCTCTCGGTGGTTTTCTGGGTTTTTGCTCCAGAGCAGGTTTGAACAGTTCCAGGAAAAAAGACACCATTTCAGGAAATCTTTCCTTGCCATATCTAATGAGGAAAACCTGCAAAAAAGCAAAGCAATTCCCTGTCTCTCTCTCTCTCTGTGTCTGTGTTGCAGACAACAGTCTGTGAGAAGGAATGTGAGGGAGCAAGAGCAGTTCCTGCAAACAAACTGTGTGCTTTTTTTCTGCTTTTTCTGCCTTTTTTTTGCTTTTTCTGCTTCTTTCTTCACTTTTTCAGAACCCATCCTTGAGGTGCAGAACTTAATATTCAGCGTGAACAGAACAGACCACTGGGGATACAAGTATCATAAAGTCACCCTTACATTAAAGATTCTTTGCTAGGAACAGAGCTTCAAGACCAAAATAGACCTACTTGAAAAAGCTTTACCAGGTATTTTTCACTCCCATCTTTGAGAGCATTCCTGTGAGCCCTAGGGAGGATTTTTTGCCCCTCATTTGATGGCAATTGTTTTCTGAGCAGCGCACAAACCCTCTGGGAAGAGAGAAAGCTGCCCCTGCCTTCTCCAGGGCCCCTCTCTTGGTCAGGGCTCAGCGGCTCAGGGCTGCACAGGCACACAGGTTCCCAGAGTCCCAGAGCTGTCAGCAGGGAGCAAAGGACACACCTGCTTTTTCCCAGAGAGCCCCTGAGCAGGTGATGCTCAGCTGGCAGCTCCAGCTCATGGGCCCTGCTGAGGCTGTGCTGCCCTTTGGCTGCTGTGCTCGCTTGTCAAGAAATTAAAATCAGTGCTCTGTTCATGGGCTTCTCTGATTCAAGGGGGATTTTCAAACAAAAATATAGAAAGAAATGAAGAATCCAGCCCCAGTCCTAGAACTCAACAAAAAATCCAGGACTTTGTCATAGGCTGGAAATGGGTGTGTGTATTCTATTCCTATTTGTTAGTGGTGGGGCAGTTATCTTGTGATAATTGGGCAGTTTTCTTTATCTCTTCCACAACAATTCTCCCTCAGGGGAGATATCTTCTCTTAATGGGCCATTGAGTCTCACCGATGAAAATTACATCATCCCATTCTGAGAAGCTCCGCCCAGAGGGAGGAGCCAAGGATTCCTACCTGGATAAAATCTGAGATTTGAAGATGACAGGCAGCCTTTTCCCGCTGGATTCCCAGAGGAGCAGCTGTCTTCTCCACTGGATTCCCAGAGGAAGACCAGACCCATCTACACCACTGTAGCAGCCACAGACACTGCAAGGCCTCCCTGGCAGTCAGTTGCCTAAAATAAGAAATGCCTAGTCACAATGACTGGACCAAGAGACCCCTCTTCTGCCTTCAGACCCTCATTACCTCCCTGTAAGACCACAGATCATATTTACCTTGACCCTCACTATTGGGCTGTTGCCCAAAACTCACATACCCTATACAAAGCCCTATTTCTGCACTATTCAGCAGAAGAGCTGTCACTGTGACCTTTCACAGAAGCTGCCAATAAAGACACTTCTGTAGAACCTCATACAGCTCTTCTCATCTCTCTCCCTGCATCTGCCAAAGGCACTTAGCAAGCAAAGAGCTGAAATCACTATAGAACTGAGTTCAACACAGAGCTGGTCTCATAAGAGCTGAGCTGCTTGCTAAGTTCACCTGTGGCTGGGAGCCTGCCTGAGGGACCCAAACAGGCTGTGCTTAGCAGGACTTCGCTATCCCGACACCTACAGCAGCTGGGGTCAGAGAGACCTCGAAAACCCCGCCGTAATAAAACACCACCAGTGGACCTTCAGAGGAAAACTACACCCTTCTACAGGATCACTGCTCCAACAGAACCGTATCTGTCACTGCAGGAGGACTGCAGCCACCATTTAATAGGACTGCTACCAACACCCTGACCACAGGGTGTCAGGTCATATTCTGACTCTGTCAGTGAGTTTGTTTGTACTATTGCATTTGTATTTTTAGTTTTCCTGGTAAAGAACTGTTATTCCTATTCCCATATCTTTGTCTGAGAGCCAGGTATTTTTAAAATTATAACAATTCAAAGGGAGGGGGTTTACATTTTCCATTTCAGGGAGGTTCCTGCCTTTCTTAAACAGACACCTGTCTTTTCAAACCAAGATAGATTTTAGCACCCACTGTGGGGCTTGAGGGCATCGAGAGAAAAAGGGAATAACAGTTTTTGAGGAATTTAGATTTTGTGTGCTGATATAGAAACCTTGTTAAGTGTCACCATGTGGTCTAGCTTACCTGTAGCTCACCCTAGCTCATGTTTGGGTGGCATGTGGTCGTGGCTGTATTTCTCCCACTTGCAGGCCCTTATCTAAACATGAATCCTATAATTAAGGCTACTGTGGCCATTTTTCCAGTTTGTTTTATGGGTCAGTAAGGTGAGGAATTCATATATCTTTAACTTTCTCTGGAAGGCAGGCACACAGATTCAGAGCTATCACACACTAACTGTATGTTTTTAACTGGGGGTTACTTTAGCTAACTGGGGTTACTTTAATAATGATACTTACTGTGAGGAAATGACACCAGGGAAAAATTTTCACCCAATCCTTCAACCAGCTCTTTGGGTCCACCCCAACAGTTTTTGAAGGGTTCAGATCCACTCTAAATGTTGATATCATACAGTGGTTAGTGTTGCTGATAGGCCTGTTCTATTTAGCATTCAGAGATAAGGGAAGATTAACCTAGATAACCACCCTGACCCTGACAACTACCCCAGAAACTAGGGAGCTACCACAGAACCTGACACAGCACCAGAGTCTAGGGATGCTGCTGCCCTAGAGCCTGACCCTGCCCCACAGCCCACCTCAGATATGAACTACCCAGATTGGGTGGCGGTTCTGGTGAAGGAGATGGGCCAGATATTGAAGGAGTACATTTCCCCAGCTGGTAAGAAACCCTCCACCTGCCTCAAAGAGGGAGAGTCTAACAGTGCAGCAGTGGAACCCACAGATGTTACAACTGTCCAGGTTCCAGCTGAACCAAAGCGCAGCCACATCCAGCAGGAGTCGCCCCTGTGGAAACAAGGAGATCTAAAATGAAATCAGAGCACCCAGACAAGGATAAGAAAGGAGGGCCTCACAACCCACAGGGGAGCCAGAGGTTGCAATCATCACCGAGTCCCTGACATACAAAAGCCTCCGTAATCTGCACAAAGACATTGTACGACAGGGATGTGAGGCTTATACAACCTGGCTACTTCGGGTCTGGGATCTTATGGGTACAGGCGTCCAGCTGGATGGTGGTGAGGCAAGGAATTTGGGACCCTTGACCCAGGACTCAGGTATCAATCAGATTTTTTGTAAGGAAGCCAGGGTCCCTTTCCCTCTGGGAGCAGGCTTTTAATAAGTGTCAGAGAGAGGTTTGTCCACAGGAAAGAATGCAGGAGCAGCACCATAGAATGCACTGGAAGACTCTTGAGGAAGGGATCCAACAGCTGAGAGAAGTGGCAGTATTGGAGGTACTTTTGGGAGGGATGGACAGCATGATAATGACCCTGACAAGGTCAGGTGCACAGGGCAAATGTTGTGGAGCCTGGCAAATCTGGGGCCATCCTAATACACCCCCTTTATTGCAACAATTAATGCCAACACCAACCGAGAGACAGTGGGTTCTGTGGCCAACAAGCTTAGGAATTATGAAAGTATGATCAATGGCCCCATGCAGGCTCATGTCTCTGCCATGGTCCAAGAACTCAGAGAGGAGATGAGGGAGATGAGGGAGGAGGTGAGGAGGAACAGTTCCCACATTGCACCAGTCCAAGTCACAGGCCCCAAAGTCAGAGCCCAACGTTCCCCAACTAGAGAGAGAGGGTACACCCCACAGGCTGACCTGTGTTTTTTTCTGCATGACCATGGGGAAGACATGGGAAGGTGGGATGGAAAACCCACTTCTGTCCTGGCAGCACGGGTGCGTCAACTCAAGGAGGGAAACACTAATCGAGGGAACTCCAGTAAAGTGAAGGTAGCCTCAACCTCCCATGACCGAGCTGCTGAGTATGATCTGTCAGATCCCCTGGAAGGTACCTCTACCATGTATACCCAGGGTTAGCAGGGCCCTGCCTATAGCCAGGGAGAGGCATGGGAAAACTGGATTTTCTGGACAGTGTGGATCCGATGGCCTGGCACATCAGAACCACAAAAGTACGATGCCTTAGTTGATACTGGTGTGCAGTGTACCCTGATACCATCGGGACATGTGGGGGCAGAACCTGTTTCCATTGCTGGGGTGACAGGGGGATCCCAGCAACTGACCCTGTTGGAAGCCAAGGTGAGCCTGACTGGGAAAGAGTGGAAAAAACATCCTATTGTGACTGGCCCAGAGGCCCCGTGTATTCTGGGCATAGATTTCCTCTGGAATGGCTATTACAAAGACCCAAAGGGACTCAGATGGGCTTTTGGCATAGCTGCTGTGGAGGCAGAAAACATCAAGCAGTTGAACACTTTGCCTGGACTATCAGAAAGCCCATCTGCAGTAGGTCTCCTGAAGGTGGAAGAGCAACGAGTGCCAATTGCCACCTCGACAGTGCACCCGCCAGCAGTATCGGACAAATCGAGATGCCGTGATCCCCATCCACAAAATGATCCATGAACTGGAGAGCCAAGGGGTGGTCAGCAAAACCCACTCACCCTTCAACAGCCCCATCTGGCCTGTGCACAAGTCTGACAGAGAATGGAGATTGACTGTGGACTATCGTGCATTGAATGAAGTGACTCCACCGCTGAGCGCTGCTGTGCCAGACATGCTGGAACTCCAGTACGAGCTGGAGTCCAAGGCAGCAAAGTGGTACACCATTATAGACATTGCTAACACATTTTTCTCCATTCCTCTGGCAGCAGAATGCAGGCCTCAGTTTGCTTTCACCTGGAGGGGTGTGCAGTACACCTGGAACCGACTGCCCCAGGGGTGGAAGCACAGCCCCACCATCTGCCATGGACTGATCCAGACTGCACTAGAAAAAGGATGAAGCTCCAGAACACCTGCAGTACATTGATGACATCATTGTGTGGGGGGAACACGGCAATGGAAGTATTTGAGAAAGCAGAGAGGATCATCAGGATTTTGCTAGAAGCCGGCTTCACCATCAAAAGAGCAAAGTCAAGGGACCAGCTCCTGAGATCCAGTTTCTAGGAGTGAAGTGGCAAGATGGACGGCATCAGATTCCCACTGAGGTCATCAACAAGATCACAGCAATGTCTCCACCATCCAGGAAGAAGGAAACACAAGCTTTCCTAGGTGCCATAGGTTTTGGAGAATGCACATTCCTGAGTACAGTCAGATCATGAAACTTCTTTACCTAGTCACCCACAAGAAGAACAAGTTCCACTGGGGCCCTGAACAGCAACAAGCCTTCGCCCAGATCAAGCAGGAGATTGCTCATGCAGTAGCCCTTGGCCCAGTCAGGACAGGACCAGATGTGAAGAACATGCTCTACTCTGCAGCCAGGAACCATGGCTTTTCCTGGAACCTTTGGTAGAAGTTGCCTGGGGAGACTCGGGGTCGACCACAGGGATTTTGGAGTCGAAGCTACAGAGGGTCCGAAGCCAACTACACTCCCACAGAGAAGGAAATCTTGGCTGCCTATGAAGGAGTCCAAGCCACCTCAGAGGTGATTGGTACAGAAGCGCAACTCCTCTTGGCACCCCAACTACCGGTGCTGGGGTGGGTGTTTTAAGGCAAGGTTCCTTCCACCCACTATGCCACCAGTGCTACATAGAGCAAGTGGATTTCTCTTATCACACAGCGCACCCCATATTGGAAACCTGAATCGCCCTGGGATTCTGGAGATAATTACAAACTGGCCGGAAGGTGAGAAACTTTGGTCTCACTGATGAAGAGGAACAAGAACCAGTGACACGTGCTGAAGTTCCTCCATATAACCAACTGCCACCAGAGGAAACGCTATGCTCTTTTCACTGACGGTTCCTGTCGCATTGTAGGGATGAACCGGAAGTGGAAAGCAGCCATATGGAGCCCCACCCGACAGGTTGCACAAGATACCGTAGGAGAAGGTGGATCAAGTCAACTTGCAGAACTCAAAGCTGTTCAGCTGGTCCTGGACATTGCTGAGAGAGAGAAGTGGCCAAAACTCTACCTCTGCACTGATTCATGGATGGTAGCCAATGCTCTGTGGGGATGGCTGGAAATGTGGAAAAAGGCCAACTGGCAGCGTACGGGAAAACCGATCTGCTGATGAATGGAAAGACATTGCCACTCAGTTAGAGAAGATACCTGTGCAAGTCCACCATGTAGTTGCCCATGTCCCCAAGAGTCAGGCTAATGAGGAACACCAAAACAATGAGCAGGTAAATCAGGCAGCAAAAATAGAGGTCTCAAAGATAGACTTAGATTGGGAACACAAGGGAGAGTTATTCCTAGCTCGATGGGCCCATGATGCCTCAGGCCATCAGGGCAGGGATGCCACCTATAAGTGGGCACAAGACCGAGGGGTGGATCTAACCATGGACAGTATTTCTCAGGTTATCCATGACTGTGAGACGTGTGCTGCCATCAAACAGGCCAAGCGAGTGAAGCCCCTGTGGTATGGTGGGCGGTGGTCCAAGTACAAGTATGGGGAGGCCTGGCAGATTGACTACATCACACTGCCCCAGACACGCCAGGGCAAGCGCTATGTGCTGACCATGGTGGAAGCCACCACTGGATGGTTGGAGACCTACCCTGTGCCTCATGCCACTGCCCAGAACACCATCCTGGGCCTGGAAAAGCAAGTCCTGTGGAGACATGGCACCCCTGAGAGAATTGAGTCAGACAACGGGACCCATTTCAAGAACAGCCTTATCAACACCTGGGCCAGGGAACATGGTATTGAATGGATATATCATATCCCCTATCATGCACCAGCTGCCAGGAAAGTTGAATGGTGCAATGGACTGCTTAAGACTACCCTGAAGGCACTTGGCAAGGGAAATTTTAGAAATTGGGAAATGAACTCAGCAAAAGCCACCTGGATGGTCAACACCAGAGGGTCCATCAATCAAGCTGGTCCTGCCCAGTCTGAACCCCTGCACACAGTGGATGGAGACAAACTCCCTGTTATACACATGAAAGGTATTTTAGGAAAGCCTGGATTAATCCCACCTCAGGCAAGGATAAACCATCCGTGGGATTGTTTTTGTTCAAGGACCTGGTTACACTTGGTGGGTAATGCAGAAAGATGGAGAAAGCCATTGTGTACCACAGGGGTACCTAGTCTTAAGTCTTAAGAGAACTGTGTGTAAGGTTTCATTGTGATGCAGATAGAAATAGAATAAGGCGTGGATAATGTCCTAGACTGCAAGGTAGTATGTGTGTTCTATTCCCATCTGTTAGAGGTGGGTCAGTTATCATCTTAATCATCTTAATTGGGCAGTTTTTCTTTATCTCTTCCACAAACCAGTCCACCCTCTGGGGAGATATCTGCTGTTAATGGGATATTGAATGTCACTGCATGACTGATAACAATTATATCATCCCACTGTGAGATGTTCTGCCCCAGAGGGATGAACCAAGCATTCCTACCTGGATATAATCTGAGATTTTGGGACACCAGAACAGCCTTTCCACTGGATTCCCACAGGAGCAGGTGCCCCTTCCACTGGATTCCCAGAGGAAGACCAGGCCCATCTACACCACCACTGGATATTCAGAGGAAAACTACACCCTTTTCTACAGGATCACTGCTTCAACAGAACCACATCCACATATGCCTGCATGTGCCACTCCAGGAGGACTGCAGCCACCATTTAATTGGACTGCTACCAACACCCTGACCCACAGGGTGTCAGGTCATATTCTGACTCTTGTCAGTGTTTTTTGTATTACTGCATTGTTTTGTTTTTTTTTTTTGATTTTTTTTGCTTTTTTTCTAAAGAACTGTTATTCCTGCTCCCATATCTTTGCCTGAGAGCCCCCCTTAATTTCAAAATTATAAAGAATTCAGAGGGGGGGGGTTTACATTTTCCATTTCAGGGAGGCTCCTGCCTTCCTTAGCAGACACCTGTCTTTTCAAACCAAGACACTAACCCTAAAAATTTCAAATCCTCAGTTATAATAACAAATAAAGTTTGAAGGAACAAATAAAAAAGGAATTGGGGATGTCCTCATGCTAGTTCCAAATGCAGTTCAAACCAACAATTTAATTTTTGTAGGATGGGATTTAAAAAACAAACAGTTTGACATTGGATGGTGCTCCCAAACTAAAAAGGAAAATGGTAGTTAAAGATCAACCTCCAATTAAAAAAATACAGAAAATGAGGAAAATTCATGAGATGGTTTTAATCAAACTGAAAATGAAAGGGTTAAATTAAACATACAAACCTGTCAGCAGTAAACTGTAGTTAATGAAAAAAAATCCAGTTTGAAATATTAGCAATATCCAAAGAGGAACAATCCCATAAGACTGAAAATAGACTTTGAGGAAAAATTTGGGAAGAGGATCCAGGACCTACTTGAGGACAGGACCTTAGAGGAACATGTATGTCCCCCCCCAATTTAGCCAATTTAGAAGTTAAATACACCCATATTACCAGTAAAAAAGTCAGATGGGACTTAAAAGGAAGAACTCCAAGATTTGAAAGAAAGAAACAAAAGAACAGAGATGAATCCAAATGCCCAGTATAAACCCCTTGCCAAGAAAAATGCCCAAAATGGACTACTGAGTAATATCCCCCAGAAAAGGGAAGTGATCAGTTTTCTAAGTGTGGGATAGGGATGAAAAAAAGAGAATGGCAAGCAAGTGACTGAATGGTGTGTGGTTGAGGAAAGTTAAATGAATAAGATATCATGAGGGAAACAATGGGGAGGACCCCAATTCTGGGAGGAAGCAAAAGCTTCCAAGAGACTTTACTGAGACAAACCCCAGTACAATTTGGATGAATGATAGTAGAACCTGTGACTCATTGGGTAAAGGTGGTAAACCACCTGAAAACCAGGAAAAAGGTGAGTAAAATACTCCTAGAAAAAATCATTAAACCCTGGCAAAAGAATTCATTCAGAAAAACTAAATTCATTGTTTTTCTCATTGCAGGGGACAGGAAGAAAAAAAAAATGGGAATCCCCACAAATTAATCCACAAAGTTTTCCTGAGAGGATGAAAGACTTTTTAAGAATTCAAAAAGTTTCCTCTAGAACTGGGATGATTGAAACCCAAATGTCATGGAAAAATGTCTCCCATGGATTATTAAGTCAAGGAAGAACCCAAGAAAGATCTGGGGGTCACCACCCATGAAATGATGTTTGAGTTATTTTCCTGAATGGCCAAAAACTACCTATGAGGAAGGGAAAAAATTTTTGCCAAAATAAGTGTTGGTCTATAGCACAAAAAACCTTAGAAGGGCTAAGACATAAAGGCAATTCCCAAACTAGACCCTGGATTTAAGAATCCATAATATTAAAAGTTTGTTGAATTAAGTCAAGAGATCAGCCCCTTCTCCTCAGGGGGAAAAGATTGAACCACCGATTGAAGCTTTGAACTTAAAATTGGTGGACTCATGGCATCAGAGTCAAAAGGCCCAGTAAACCCAAATCCTGGATGGATATAACATCCAGGCTGGGAAACAAGATTCTCCTGCAGGAAGGGACCTGGAAAAGAAAACTGGACCCAAAAACCCCTGCACCTGTCAGTCAAAGGCTCCAACATTCAGGCTAGAAATTCTCAGGCCAAGAAAAAAATTGAGAATTTGCAAAAAAAGGGAAAGTACACCACCCCACTGAAAAAATGGAATGGGACAGGGAACTTGAAGAAAAAAAGACAAAAAAGAAAGAAGGGCAAAAAAAAAAATGGGTTGGCCCCCTTTGTTTGCTACCTTCTCCATGAAGCCCAAAACTCAAAATAGCAAAAAAACTGTAGGCATGGTAAGGTGGGGACAAAAGGAAGACCAGACCTCTCAAAGTCATCCTCAGTTGTCTTTTAATTCAAATTTCTGGAGGGCAGGACTCAGTTGGCCTTGTACTTGTTGTGATAAGATTCACTGACTGTGATGTGGAGCCACATAGGCATGGTAGAATGGAGTCAAACATCAATAAAAGACCTCTGGGATGCCCTTTTGTCCATTCCAGGGGAAGTGTGTCTAAGGAGGAAAACCTGAGGAAAGATTTTTCCTGTTCCCACTGTCCTTGCCCAAAAAAAAGATGCTGGTATGACTCATTCAAAATAAGAGAGAAAGTTTTTTTAAAAAGAAATGCAGCAAAATTGAAACCACTATAAAAAAAAATGGGGAATTGTTATAAAAATAATCCTATGGTTGACTCTCTCAAAATTAAGGGGTGAATATTAAATATATGTTAAGAGAAACCTTTTGTAGATGAAAATTATCCTTCCTTCCCCATTGTGAGAAATATGCAGGATGGCCTCAGAATAGTGAAATTTGGGAGAGGGTTAGCTTGTCTGTCATGGCAGCACCTGACCTCAATCAAAACAAAAAAAGTGATCTCCACCACTGGACAGTGAAGAAGGAGTCAAAAGTTGACTTTGGGAGGGGCCCCAGGAATAAAAGACAGGACAGAAATTTTGTAGATGAGAAATGAAGTGAATGAATTTGATTATTTGGTTCTTGAATAAAACCCTTATTCAGGCATGAAGACTTTTGATAAGGTCATAATAAAATGATTTAAATTTTTGAAAGTGAAAATGAACCATCACATGGGGTTGTTCTTTTGTGGAAAAGCATGGTACAAAAACACTGGGTCAGAAAGGGTATTCAACTGTCTGATGGATTTTGCCAGACCTCCTTTCAGAGACCCTGATCAATATCAATCATCAATCAATGATGCAAAAAAAAGTCTTTCCAAAGAGAAAGTAAATAAATATAACCACTTTAAAAAGGATTAAAATATTTCTTAAAACTTTGAAATATTGAAATATAACTGTAAAAGTAATTCTTGCTTAAATTTTTCCATGTTGTAGTGAAAAAAGATTTTGAAAATTTCTCCTGAGAAATCTTTGAGTTTGTCCATGGTTTGGTTTGTCAGGACTTGCTTGATCCTAATGAGCCCCAGTGGTGCATTTGGAGCTGAGCCCTGAACCCAAACTGAGAGGAGATTGCAAAACCTTTCCAGGAGTCAAAGTCAGAAAAAACCAAAGTGTCTCAAAAGGCATGAATGGGTCCCACTGAGGTCCATCCCAACACAGGCTCTCATGGACTCCTTGGAGGAGAGAATTGAAGGCCAGGATGGCAAAAAAAAACTCAGAGACTCAGTGTGGAAAAAAAATCCCAAATCTTAAATCCAAAAAGTAAAAAACCTTGAGTATCTCAAAGCATTATTAATGAGCCCCACCCTGAGTGTCAGTACAAAACTCTCAAGGGACTCATTAAAGCAGATAATTGGGGCCATGATTGCACAAACCTCTCACAGAGTCTGTATCAAAAGGAAACACCAAGTACCTTAAAAATAACTGAAGTACCCTGAAGCATTAATGAGCCCACCCACTGAGTGTTGTTACTTACTGACAAAGCCTCTCCAGGGACTAATTACAGCAGATAATTGGAGGCCATGATTGCACAAACCTCTCAGAGACTCCAAGGCAAAAGCCAAACCCAAAGTCCTTTGAAAACCTGCAGTCCCTGCAGGGAGCATGAAAGAGCCCCCCAGGCCATTGCTGAGCAAGGCTCCCCAGGGACTCCTTCCAGCAGATCCTTGAGGCCACTGGGATGTGGGCTGGGGGGATGCTGAGGGCAGGACAAGGGCTGACAGTGCCCAGCCTGGCTGGGGGCTGTGCCAGGAGGCCCCAGGGCCTCAGGACAAGGTGTCTCCTCCCAGCCCTTGGTGGCACAGACCCTGCTGTGCCCCAGGGCACCAAGACTTGGCTTCTCTTTGTCCCCACCTGTCATCACTGCCTGCAGTTCTCTGCTCTGCCTGGGGCCTGGGGACACTTTCTCAGTCATGTCCCTCAGTGGGACCCATTAAAAGTCCAAGAAACTTTGGAGTTGGATTCTGACTTGGAGTTCTGGAGAGGTTTCTTCAGCTCCCTCTCAGGGACTGATGTTCAGGGCCTGAGCACAAAGCCCCAGAGGCTCATTAAAGTCCTTGTGCTGTGTCTGTGCTGCTGAGCTGGGCTGGGCTCCTGGCACAGAGGCAGCTCCTGGTAACCAAGAAGAGCTTCAAAAGCACATTTCTCTTGATGAGCAGCTCTTCTGCCAGCCCAGCAGGGGCTGGGGGCACTGCCTGCAGCCAGCCCCCAGGCAGCACAGAGGCACAGAGAGCTTCAATCAGTCAGGGCTGGGAAGGTGCTGAGAAGTGCCTGGGGCAGAATCACTGCCAGCCCTTGGCACAGGAACCTCTGGCTGCAGGACAATGCAGCTGCAGCTCCTGGAGCCATCTCCTAAAGCTGGAACATCCCAATGCCTACAGACCCTGTGAGTACATTCTGTGATTGTCTCTTGTGCAGAGCAGCCAGGGGTGCCCAGGGCTGTCCTGCAGAGCAGGGTCCTGCAGCCCAGGGCGCTGTGCTGGGGCAGGGACTCTGCTGCCTGCCAGGGACAGCTCTCAGCCAGCCCTGGCAGCTGCTCCCAGCACTGGGGACAAGATCTGGGTGGGAGGAGACAGCTGGTCAGGCTTGGAAGTGTTCTCCTTGTGTGGGGAGGAGAGTGCTGCATTGTTCAGGACTGCTCCCAGCATGACATTTAACTGCAGAACATTTCCAAGTAGATTATACAGGGAAGCACAGACAAAGCAGGGGAGAGAAAATAAAAAAAGAAAAACTGCTTTTTAATCTATTGCTGCTGCTCTGGTTGCCTGGATGGGAAATTGCACATAGATATTCATCTCTCAGTTCAGGTTGAGGAAAAAAAAAAAAAAAAATTTCTCAGATCTGAATAAACCAGGCAGTGACAGAAATTCAGCACAGGGCCCCTTAGAGGCAGCATCAGTGTCACTTTTCCAGCCTCCTCAGGGTTGCTCTGACAAAGCCATCAGAGCCTGCAGAGCCAGAGCTGCCCCTGGGCAGTGCCAGAGCTGGGAGGGGTCTGCAGGGCAGAGCTGAGCCCCCAGGGGGCTGGGCTGGGCTCTGGCAGCACTGGCAGGGCCCAGCCCTGGGCACAGGGAAACAGGGAGCTGCTGGCAGGGACAGCTCCAGGCAGCAGAAACAGGAGGGCAGGCAGTGGGGAAAGTGCCCCCAGGCTGTGCTGGGATATTTAAAATAAAAGGTCCTCTCCAAACCCAACTATTCCATGATTGCTTTTTTAAATACTAAAACAGATCCCCATGCCAAGGCACCAGCAAATGTCCAACAGCAGCTCCATCAGGCACTTCCTCCTGCTGGCATTGGCAGACACGCCATTGCAGCTGCAGCTCCTGCAGCTCTGCCTCTTGCTGGGCATCTCCTGGGCTGCCCTCCTGCAGCTGCAGGCCTCATCATCAGCCTGCCAGAGCCTGCCTGCCACCACCCTGCACAACGCCCTCATCATGTTCTTCTTCCTGCTCACCTGCCTTCTTCTTCCTGCTCAACCCTCAGCTCAGTGACCTGGGCTCCATCTGCACCACTGTCCCCAAAGCCATGCACAATTCCCTCTGGGACACCAGGAACATCTCCTACACTGGATGTGCTGCTCAGCTCTTTTTTTTTGTCTTCTTCATCTCAGCAGAGTTTTGCCTCCTGACCATCATGTGCTATGACCGCTACGTGTCCATCTGCAAACCACTGCACTACAGGACCCTCCTGGGCAGCAGAGCTTGTGCCCACATGGCAGCAGCTGCCTGGGCCAGTGCCTTTCTCAATGCTCTGCTGCACACAGCCAATACATTTTCCCTGCCCCTGTGCCATGGCAATGCCCTGGGCCAGTTCTTCTGTGAAATCCCCCAGATCCTCAAGCTCTCCTGCTCCAAATCCTACCTCAGGGAACTTGGGCTTCTTGCTGTTAGTGCCTCTTTAGCATTTGGTTGTTTTGTGTTCATTGTTTTCTCCTATGTGCAGATCTTCAGGGCTGTGCTGAGGATCCCCTCTGAGCAGGGACGGCACAAAGCCTTTTCCACCTGCCTCCCCTCACCTGGCTGTGGTCTCCTGTTTTCAGCACTGGCACATTTGCTCTACCTGAAGCCCCCCCATCCATGTCCCCCCATCCCTGGATCTGGCCCTGTCAGTTCTGTTCTGTACTCTCAGTGGTGCCTCCAGCCCTGAACCCCTCATCTATCTACAGCCTGAGGAACCAGGAGCTCAAGGCTGCAGTGTGGAGACTGATGACTGGATGGTTTCAGGAAATTATTAAACTGCTGGCCAATTTCTGCAAATCACTTGTAATAAAAAAAAATCTTTGATACTTCTTGTTGGTTTCATTTTGGAAGGGTTTTTTCTTTTGTTTTACTTTTTTCATATTGACCACAAAAAAATGTCATTGTTTTTGCCATTTCTCATTTTTTTTCTCTCCACCTTCCCTGTGGCAACAGACTGTGTCAATGAGGGGCTGCACTCTTGGTGGCTTTAAAAAGAACTAAAGGATCTCCCAGCAGAGTTTTCTGCAGAGATGCCCTTTTGTTGCCTTCTCTGGAGCTGCAGCAGCAATGTCTGTGTGCAGAGCTGGGGGCAGATCAGTGCTGGCCCAGCAGCTGTGCCCAGCAGCAGCACTTGGTGTTGCCAGTGCTGCTGCCGTGGCCCTGCCCTGCTGCCCTGGTGGCCCTGGTGTTGCTGTAGGGCTTGAGTGCTCTCGGGGCCAGGCACTGCCCTGGGGGTGGCAGTGCCGGGGCTGCAGCAGGGACAGGCCATGGGCACTGCTGGGGCAGCACTGACGCCTCAGGCCAGACCCTGGGGGCTCCAGGCTCCTTGCCCAGGCTCTCTCAAGAACACGCCCAGGCCAATGCTCAGCACAGAAAACCCCCATGAGCAGCCCCAGGCTGGCCGTGGGCAGGCTGGGGGCAAACAGCATGGCTGGGGCTCTGCAAGGGCCCTGGGGCAGATGGGAAGGAGCAGCAGAGCAGGGGCTGATCCATCCCCAGTGCACTGCACAGCCCAGGGCAGCGTCCCAGAGCGTCCTCATGGAGCTGCCAACAACATCCCCCCTCTGCAGCCCTGGCCTCCCCCAGCTCACACAGGTGCCCCATCCTTGCAGGCACAGACACGGCAGCACTGGCTCAGCAGCCCCTGTTTGCATTGCACACAGCAGGCGGGAGCACCCCATGCTGTTGCTGTGGGGACATGAACCTGAGGGAGCACAAATGCCATCAGCCCCTGGGGCCAGCAAGGGCTGGGGGGACCAGGGAAACCACTCAGCTTTGTCCTGGCCTCTGCACTCAGCCAGAAAGTTTGTTCCCATCAGCTGGGAGTTTCCTGTCCCACTGCAGACGCTGTTGCTCAGAGCCAGGGCTGGCTGCCAGCCCCCCAAACTGCCCTCAGCATTTCCTTTTGGCTTCACCTTTGCTTTCTTTTATCTTCCTGCTAAACAAATTTCTTCCTTTGCCCAGCCCTGTTCCCTCCCCTGCAAACAGCCCATCCCTGTTTGCCCTTTTCTCTCTGGCCCCACTCCCCATTGCAGTTCCTGACTTGGCACCATGGGAATCCCTCCTGGGCAGCAGGATCATCCCACAAGTGCTGCAGGAATTGTCTGCAGGCTCCTGCAGTGCCTGGTGCTGCTCCCTTGCCAGAGGCAACCCCAGGCCAGGGGGGGCTCATCTGGGCTGCTGTGTCTGGCTCTCATGGGGCTTGTTCTGGGCAATGAGGAGGAGCTGCAGAGGCTCTGCAGGACTGACAGGATGGGCTTTGGGGCCTGGCAGGAGAAGCTGAGGGACCTGGGCTGCTGGAGCTGCTGAAGAGGAGGCCCAGGGCCATCCTGCAACTGCCCCCAAGGGTGGTTTCAGAGAATCCCAGAATCAGCAAGGTTGGAAAAGACCTTGGAGATCATCAAGTCCAACCTGTGCCCTGACACTGCCTTGTCTCCCCCTGCTCCTCCTCCCTCCAGGATAAACAACCCCAGCTCCCTCAGCCAGCATCCCCTCAGGACTTGTGTTCCCTGACCCCTCCCCAGCCTTGTTGCCCTTCTCTGGACACCATCTCAGCCCCTCCATGTCCTTCCTTCATCAGGGGCCCAGAACTGGACACAGCACTTCTTTGCAGGTGCTGCCCAACCAGTGCCCAGCAGCTGGGGGAAGAATCACTGCCCTGCTCCTGCTGGCCACACCATTCCTGATCCAGGCCAGGAGCCATTGGCCTTCTTGGCCACCTGGGCACACTGCCCCCTCATGTCCAGCCTGCTGTCCATCAGTCCCTGCAGGTCCCTTTCTGCCTGGCTGCTGTCCAGCCACTCTGTCCCCAGCCTGTAGTGCTGCAGGGGTTGTTGTGGCCAAAGTGCAGGACCCCACACTTG
Organism: Emberiza elegans; assembly: GCA_024865655.1. Lineage (NCBI taxonomy): Eukaryota > Metazoa > Chordata > Aves > Passeriformes > Fringillidae > Emberiza > Emberiza elegans. The sequence continues at coordinate 23,979 of JALJVW010000124.1, read as the reverse complement.
GACTTGTTCAAACCTCCCTTGTTGGATTTTGGCCCTGGATCCAGCCTGTCCAGGGCCCTGTGCAGAACCCTCCTACCCTCCAGCAGATCAACACTCCCAGACAACTTGGTGTCACCATGGTTCCATGAGGCCCCCAGAGTGTCCCAATGGTCTCCATGATTCCATGAGGCCCCAGTGTCACAATGTCCCTTTGGTTCCATGGGACCCCTTGGTGTCACAAAGTCCCCCAGATCCTTGGGCCCTGCAGTCAGTGGCACAATGGCCCTTGGTCCCCCAGGCCACCTGCAGTGTCACAATGGATCCTTGGTTCCATGAGGTCTGGCAGTGGGCAGTGCAATGGGGTCAAAGTCCTTGGTTCCACAGTGTCACAATGGCCTCTTGGTCCCAAGGGGGTCCCATGTGTCAAATCATGTTTCCCCATTCCAGGAGTCCCTGAGGAGCAGCACTGGCATCCTTGGTTCCATGGGGCCCTGCAGTGTCACAATGGCCCCAAACATGACACCAGGTCCTGCTCTGTCACAATGCTCTGCATGGTTCCACAAGGCCCTGCAGGGTCACAGTGGTGGCCTCTTGGTTCCATGAGGCCCCCCTTATTCCATGATTCCCAGCTCAGGTGCTGCAGTGTCACAATGGAGCCCTGGTGACACAAGATCCTGCAGTGTCACAATGGGACCCTTGGTTCCATGGGGCACCACATATGTCATAATGGGTTGCTCAGTTCATGGAGTCCTTGTAATGGAGCAATGGCCCCTGATTCCATTGTCCCCTCAGGCTCTCCCCAATGGTCCCTTGGTCATATAAAAGGCACAATGGAGCTTGGCCCCTGAGGGGCTCCACTGGGATGCAGTTGCCTCTGTGGTTCCACCAGGACCCAGACTGTCACCATGGACCAAATTCCATTCAGCCCCCCACATTGTCACAATGCCCCTTGGCTTCTGTGCTGCCATGTTCAGTACACAGTGTCACCATGGTTTTCTTGTGCCACCAGGCCCCACACACAATGGCCCTTTCCTCCCCAGGGCCCTGCAGTTTTGTTCCTGACTTGGCACCAGAGAATCAGCCAGGCTGCAAAAGATCCTTGGAGAGCATTAAATTGTCAACCTGGGAGTGCCTGGTGCTGCACCTTGTCACCCAGACCATGGCACTGAGTGCCACATCCAGTTTTGTGTCTGGCTTCCAGGACAGTGACTGTTCTGGGCAGTGAAGAAGCCCATTCCAATGCCCAATCATGGGCTTTGTGGCAGGATAATGCCCCATGTCCAGCCTAAACATGGGTTTTGGTGCAGCTGAAGAGGAGGCCCAGGGTCCTCTTGTCCTGTCACTGGTTCCTGGGAAAATCAGAAACTGGACCCACCTGGCCACCATCCTGTCAGGGAGTTGTAGAGAGTGATGAGGTCCCCTGAGCCTCCTCTTCTCCAGGATAAACAACCCCAGCTCCCTCAGCCACTCCTCACAGGACTTGTGTTCCAGACCCCTCCCCAGCCTTGTTGCCCTTTCTCTGGACACATGCTCCAGCCCCTCCATGTCCTTCCTAAATTGGGGGCCCAGAACTGGACACAGATCAGCACTCGAGGTGCTGCCCAACCAGTGCTGAGCACAGGGGAAGAATCACTGCCCTGGTCCTGCTGGCCACACCATTCCTGATCCATAGGAGTGCCAGGGGTTGGATGAGGGAAATGGTGGGGAGGGGTGGGGACAAAGTGGTGATTGATTGTCAGCCATGAAGGGTCTTGATTTTCATATCTATTCAGACTGCATTAGAAGGTGCTGGGGGGGTCAATATCAATTGGACATTGCTGATATCAATCTATAAACAGGAAAAAAAAACAGGACAAAAAAAGTTCTCTCTGCATTTTTTTCAATATAGTATATTCACTTTGAATACACTTCTGAAATTTGTCTAATTAACCACAGAAGAATTGAAAACTTAAATTATTCCCAGGGCTTTTCTTGTTCAGGTGTTTGAAACAAATGTTTATGAGCCTTTTTCACTGAATTCCTGAACTGAAGAGCTCAAGAAAAAAGAGGCCTCTGGAGTAGGAAAATTCATCATCAACCTCCAAAGTGGCTGAGGATCCATCCCCATCAGAGCAGCAATGAACAGAAATGGGCACAGCTTTGTGGCTGCCCCAGCTTTGGCATGGGCCCTGGGCCTGGAGCAGGAGCAGCTCTTGAGGGCCCCAAGGCCAGGGCTCTTGTGCTGCCCTGGGCAGATGGGATGGCAGCAGGGGCTGCAGAGCTCTCAGCACCTCAGGCAGAGGGGAGCAGGGCAGCCAGGGAGCCTCCTTTGGCCTTGGCCAAGCACCTTCCCCCATGGCTGGGGCTGAGTCCTGTGGCAGCTGCAGCTGCTGCTGTGCCCTTGCCAGGGGCTGAGGCCGTGGGGCCAGTGCCCAGAGCAGCCTGGCCTGAGCAGAGCTGTGGGGCCAGAGCCGGCTGGGCTGGGCTGGGGAGAGGCCCTTGGTGCTGCCCAGAGCTCAGGGCAGCTGGCAGAGCTTGCAGGGAGCTGGGCTGGGCTCCGAGAGCCTGGCCCAGAAACCATCAGTGTCCATCTCAGCCTGGCTGAGCATGCAGGGGCAGGACTCAGGCCAGGCCTTGTGGGGCAGGGCCAGCGCCTGTGCAAGGCATTGCAAACAGGCAAGTGGCCCAGAGAGGAGGCTGCTCTGTGCCCTTGGTGGCATGGACAGAGCAGGGAGGGGTTCCAGCACATTTGTCAGCACCAGCCTCTGTGCCCAGCCCTTGGCAGCCCTGGCTGCTGAGCCCAGCTTTGGCCTGGGCTGAGTTTGGCTGTGGCCCAGCTCCATCCTCCTGCAGGGCTCAGGGCCTGTTCCCGGCCATGGCCAGCCCTGGCCAGCCTCTCGGCTGGCCCAGAGGCCGGCAGAGCCCAGGGCAGAGCTGTCTGTGCAGCCCCACAGGTGCCAGAGGCTCTGCAGGAGCTGGCAGAGGCTGCCCAGCAGGGAGGCCATGGGGCACAGAGCCCCACGGCTGCTGTGGGCACCACGGCACAGGGGCCGTTCCCAGCCACAATGCTCCTGGCCTGGGCTGGGCCTGCACAGGTGCTGGGCTACCATGGCTGGGCCAGCACAGGGCCACAAAGGGGCCACGCAGGCCCTGCCGGGGCTGACAGCAAGGCCAGGCACACACAAGCAATTGCTGAGCATGGCCTGTGCTGGCCAGGCCTGACTGGGCCAAAGGCAGAGCTCAGCTGCCCTTGGGGGCTGCAGCAACAGTCCAGAGCCCAAAGAGCCTCCATGGCTGTGCTGGAGACCAAGGCTGCAGGAGGGAAATGCAGGGCTGCTGCTGTGATGGGAGGCCATTGAATTCCAGCACACACCTCAGCTCTCTGATGAACCCGGCACCATGCTGGGCCCTGTTTCAGACTGGAGCAGAGCAGATGTTGATGGGACAGGAGCCCTGTGTGGCTGTCAGGGACCTGCAGCTTGCAAGGTGCTCTGCTCTCCCTCAGGTGCTCTTGGAGAGATCCAATCCCAGCTGGGCACCTCAGGGCACAAGTGGCACTGCCTGTTCATGGGCACACAACTGATGTCTGCCTGGAAAGGGGCACAGGTTTTAATACCTGTTAGTTTCATAATATACAAGCAAATCTTTATTATCTGGGTCATTTGAGTACTTTTAAGAAATGGCAAAGTTTTCCGACCAGGAACAGGAATTTCCTGGATCTACTGGATTCTTCTACTGATGGCAGAAGAAATAAATACTGATTCCCTCTCTTGTTTTGTCCACCAATATTCAGTCTAATATTTAATCCCCTCCCTTTCCATCAGGTGTTTCCAGCTCTCCTGTTTAAATGGCCATGTCTAAGGACATCTCTTTCATTTAGACCAGGTGGATCTATGTCCTTCCCATTGCTCCCAGATTTCCTCCTGGTGATGTCTCTGGTCATTCAAGTGCCTCTCAACTGACTGGTTTCATGCTTTGAGCTTCAGGAGTTGCCCAATCTTTCCTGAAGTTCAAATAAATATCTTTAGTCAACATCTTAATTGTTTTATATCTATCACAGAATTACCTTTTCTTATGTCTTTGTCTAAAATTGTTCCTGTATGGCAATCTGTCACCAGGCCCTGAGCCCAAAGGACACAAACCTGATGAGTTGTGGTTCCCCTGCAGGGGGCTGCACTTGGACCTTGGCTCTGCACAGGAGGCTCTTCATCCCCTTTCTCTCTTTCCTCCCTCTGGCCATGGAGGAGCTCCTGACTTCAGCCTGTGACTCGTGTGTGCAAAAGAGCAAATCTGGGCAGAATCAGGGCAGGGAGGGTTTGGGGACCTTGGGATCTGTGCTGGGCACAGAAGGTGTTTTCCATTGCTCTGAGACTGTCTGCTGTGGAAAGTGGTTTTAATATCCAGCAGAGGAATGACTTTTGCATTTAATGGAGCTGTGCCTTCCCTTGGCTTTGTTGGCTGACAAAAATGAACATCCCTCTGTGTCTCAGGCAGCTCCTTCTGCAAGGAAAGCAGGTGGGAGTTGGAGCCAAGGAGCTGAAAGCTGCAGGTGCAGCCTGGGCTGGAGGGGAGCTCAGATTTGCACAAGGCTGCTCTGAGTGCCAGGGCTTGGATGGGAAATGGTGGGGTGGGGGTAGGGACAGAGTCTGATTGATTGTCAGCCATGAAGGTCTTGATTTTC
>JALJVW010000124.1:0-11736 GCA_024865655.1 Emberiza elegans | reverse complement strand
TTTTTTCCTTGTTTTAGTTTTTTTCATATTGCCCACAAAGTAATGTCATTGTTTTTGCCATTTCTCATTTTGCTTTCCTTCCATCTCCCTGTGCCCACAGACTTTGTCAATGAGGGCTGCACTCTTGGTGGCTTTTAAAGGAACAAAAGGATCTCCCAGCAAAGTTTTCACTTTGAAGACCCCTTTGTTGCCTTCTCTGGAGCTGCAGCAGCAATGTCTGTGTGTGCAGAGCTGGGGGCAGATCAGGCTGGCCCAGCAGCTGTGCCCAGCAGCAGCAGCAGCACTTTGGTGTTGCCAGTGCTGCTGCCATGGCCCTGCCCCCGCTGCCCTGGTGGCCCTGGTGTTGCTGTAGGGCCTGAGTGCCGGGGCCGGGCACAGCCCTGGGGGTGGCAGTGCGGGGGCAGCAGGACAGGCCATGGGCACTGCTGGGCAGCACTGACGCCTCAGGCCGGGCCCTGGGGGCTCCAGGCTCCTTGCCCAGGCTCTCTCAAGAGCACGGCCAGGCCAATGCTCAGCACAGAAACCCCCATGAGCAGCCCCAGGCTGGCTGTGGGCAGGCTGGGGGCAAACAGCATGGCTGGGGCTCTGCAAGGGCCCTGGGGCAGACGGGAAGGAGCAGCAGAGCAGGGGCTGATCCATCCCCAGTGCCCTGCACAGCCCAGGGCAGCGTCCCAGAGCGTCCTCATGGAGCTGCCAACAACATCCCCCTACTGCAGCCCTGGCCTCTCGCCCAGCTCACACAGGTGCCCCATCCTTGCAGGCACAGACACGGCAGCACTGGCTCAGCAGCCCCTGTTTGCATTGCACACAGCAGGCGGGAGCACCCCCATGCTGTTGCTGTGGGGACATGAACCTGAGGGAGCACAAATGCCATCAGCCCCTGGGGCCAGCAAGGTTTGGGGGACACCAGGGAAACCACCCAGCTTTGTCCTGGCCTCTGCACTCAGCCAGAAAGTTTGTTCCCATCAGCTGGGACTTTCCTGTGCCACTGCAGACGCTGTTGCTCAGAGCCAGGCCTGACTGGCAGCCACCCCCAAACTGCCCTCAGCATTTCCTTGGCTTCACCTTTGCTCTCTTTACTCTTCCTAATACCAATTTTTTCCTAGTGCCCACCCCTGTCCCCTCCCCTGCAAACAGCCCATCCCTGTTTGCCCTTTTGTCTCTGGCCCCACTCCCCATTGCAGTTCCTGACGTGGCCCCATGGGAACGTCCCTTGGGCAGCAGGATCATCCTACAAGTGCTGCAGGAATTGTCTGCAGGCTCCTGCAGTGCCTGGTGCTGCTCCCTTGCCAGAGGCACCCCAGGCCAGGGGGACACATCTGGGCTGCTGTGTCTGGCTCTGGGGCTCCCTGTTCTGGGCAATGAGGAGGAGCTGCAGAGGCTCTGCAGGACTGACAGGATGGGCTTTGGGGCTGGCAGGAGAAGCTGAGGGACCTGGGCTGCTGGAGCTTCTGAAGAGGAGGCCCAGGGCTCATCCTGCAACTGCTGCAAGGGTGGTTTCAGAGAATCCCAGAATCAGCAAGGGTGGAACAGGCCATGGAGATCATCAAGTCCAACCTGTGCCCTGACACCACCCTGTCTCCCCTGGGCCTCCTCCAGGGTGAACACCTGCAGGTCCCTCAGCCGTTCCTCACAGGACTTGTGTTCCAGACCCCTCAGCAGCCTCGTTGCCTTTCTCTGGACACGCTCCAGCCCCTCCATGTCCTTCCTAAATTGGGGGGCCCAGAACTGGACACAGCACTCAAGGTGCTGCCCAACCAGTGCCCCTGAGCACAGGGGAAGGATCTCTGCCCTGCTCCTGCTGGCCACACCATTCCTGAGCCAGGCCAGGAGCCATTGGCCTTCTTGCCCACCTGGGCACACTGCTGCCTCATGTCCAGCCTGCTGTCCATCAGTCCCTGCAGGTCCCTTTCTGCCTGGCTGCTCTCCAGCCACTCTGTCTCCAGCCTGTAGGGCTGCAGGGGTTGTTGTGGCCAAAGTGCAGGACCTGGCACTTGGACTTGTTAAACCTCACCTTGTTGGATTTGGGCCCTGGATCCAGCCTGTCCAGGGCCCTGTGCAGAGCGCTCCTCCCCTCCAGCAGATCCACACTCACACCCAGCTTGGTGTCATCTGCAAATTTGCTGATGCTGGGCTCAATCCCCCCATCCAGACCATCAATGCAAATATTGAAATCCACGTTGTCTGGCTCTGATCCCTTGGCCATCCTGTGGGATCCCTGTGATGGCACTCAAGGTGAACTGTTCCATAACCTATGGCATCACAGACTACCTCTGTGACATCACAGAGACAGCTGTGACATCACAGGGCAGAGGTATGACATCACAGACTTTGCTGTGACATCAGAGACCAGCTGTGTGACATTAGAGAATGGGCTGTGACATCACAGAACAGGCTGTGACATCCCAGAGGGGCTGTGTGAGGTCACTGGGTTGGTCACTCCACCCCACCTCCCCTCACAGTTTCTCCCAACAAGTCCAATGCTGTCCATGCCCAGCAGGGTCCCTGTACCCTGGGATCGCCCCAGCCCACCTGGAGCCACAGCCTGCACCAAAGGATGTTCCACAGGATCCACCCCAGAGACTGACATGGGGACAAGGGGCCAGGGCTGTGTGACCAGGACATCAAGGAAATGGATTATCCAGGTCCCTGTGGCCTGGTTTGGGTTGTCCAGGGCAGGAAAGATGTCTGGCAGCTGGAGCAGGGGCTGGAAGGGCCTCCAAGTTGGGGCTGGAGCCCTTGGGCTGTGAGCAGAGGCTGAGGGAGCTGGGCTTGTCCAGCCCAGAGCAGGGAAGGCTGAGGGGCTCCTCATCCCAGCCTGGCAGTGCCAGCCAGGAGGGGATGGAGAACACAGAGCCAGGCTCTTCACCGGGGGGCCTGGTGGGAGACAAAAGACAATGGGAGGGAGGGGAAAGAGAGGAGATCAGCCAGGACAGGAGGAGATGAAATGAGTCAGGCTGGTTTCAGCATTTCCTCAACACCAAACACAGCCTGACCTCCCTTCTCCATCCACCACTGACAGATTTGCAAATCAGGAATTGTTCTGAGCTCTTATGCCCCCACTCCAGGACGAGCATCCTGATACAAGAACTTAATTGTGTTTATATTGATCACAGAACCATGTTTGTCTGAAATTAATTTTAGTATGTGAAATAAACAGGGCAGGAGACTTTTTCTCCTTTTAATGCCTTTACTAAAAATGATCAGCTCAGGAGGAGGTAGCTCAACGGATCTGCAGCTTCTGTCGGGCCTCTCCCGGGTGGCTCGCAGGAGGAGAATAAGGCGCAGCTCTGTCCTCTGGGGGCAGAGTTGCAAGTCCTGTCCTCGTGGGAGCTTGTGGGCGTGCCAGATCTTTAAGACTGCCTCGCTCCCCTCTGGGGTACTGGCCTCGGGATGAATCCCTCACTCAGGGCGAGGGGCTTTGAAGGTTCTGAGTGTCTTTGCAGGTTCAGTACCTTGTTCCTCACACGTGGACATCACTCCAATTTCTCAATTTCATTTTGGCTCGTTGTTTTGGGGTTCTTTTCTGCATATTTGGGGTTGCAGCTTCCCAAGGCACGATGGTCTTTACAGTTTCATTTGCAAGTTCCCCCCCAGGTTTCTTCTCTCCTCCTAGCTGTCTCTGAGGTCCCCCACCCATCTCTCCTTTCATTGTCCCAAAAGGGGCTGTTTACTCAGCCCAGCCAAGGTTTTCATTTGATACAAAAGAAGCTATCAGTGATAACGACATGCAATTAACATAACACAGATAGAACTTCAGTCGAAAAACTGGTTAAACTAGGTTTTGTAACTTGTTCCCTCACACAAAAAAATTGACAGTTTTTTTGTTCTTAACAGTATGGAAATCCCTTGTGTGTGGTGGACTCAGATGCTGCTGAGGTGTTGCACGTAGCTCAGGGAAGAGTTTTTAATTGTGTGATTATTATTTTAATTGTGTGATTGTTAATAAATTGTATCCTGTTCAACTGTGGTCTGTTGGCCACGAAGAGAAACTTTCTGTGCCTCTGAGTCTCACCAGTTCCTGACCCCCAAAGGACACAAACCTGATGAGTTGTGGTTCCCACTCCAGTGGCTGCACTTGGACCTCCCTCCATAGCCAGAGAAGAGCTCCCTTGTCCCAGAAAGTGCCTGGCAAAGGAGGGATGAAGGAAACAGGACAGGCTGTAGGGATCAGGGTCAGGGCACAGCCAGGGGTTTGGGTTGGTTGTGAGCCCAGGACAGGACTCAGCCCTTGGCCTTGGTGAGCCTCATCCCAGTGCCCTGGGCCCATGGCTCCAGCCTGGCCAGATCTCTCTGCTGAGCTTCCTGCCCTCCAGCACAGCCACACTCCCACCCAGCTTGGACTCACCTGGGAACTGACTGAGGGTGCCCTCGATGGCCTCGACCAGATCAGTAATAAAGAGATTTCACTGACCTGGCCCCAGTCCTGAGCCCTGAGGACACCCCTGGATGTGACTCCATTCCTCAGCAGCCCTGAGGGCCAGGGTTTGGATGAGGGAAATGGTGGGGTGGGGGTGGGGACGAAGTGTTATTGATTGTCAGCCATATAGGGTCGTGAGTTTCATATCTGTTCAAACTACATGAGGAGGTGCTGGGGATCAATATCAGCTGGGGATTGCTGAAATCAATCTATAAACAGGAAAAGAAAACAGGACAAAACAATTCTCTCTGCATTGTTTCCAATATAGTATATTCACTTTGAATACATTTCTGAAATGTGACTAATTTACCACAGACGAATTGAAAATTTCAATTATTCCCTTCAGCTTTTCTTGCTCAGGTGTTTTGCACAAATGTTTATGAGCATTTTTCATTGAATTCCTTAACTGAAGGACTCAAGTAAGAGGAGGCCTCTGGAGGAGTAAAATTCATCATCACCCTCCAAATGGATGACGATCCATCCCCATCAGAGCAGCAATGAACAGAAATGGGCACAGCTTTGTGGCTGCCCCAGCTTTGGCATGGGCCCTGGGCCTGGAGCAGGAGCAGCTCTGGAGGGCCCCAAGGCCGGGGCTCTTGTGCTGCCCTGGGCAGATGGGATGGCAGCAGGGGCTGCAGAGCTCTCAGCACCTCAGGCAGAGGGGAGCAGGGCAGCCAGGGAGCCTCCTTTGGCCTTGGCCAAGCACCTTCCCCCATGGCTTGGGCTGAGTCCTGTGGCAGCTGCAGCTGCTGCTGTGCCCTTGGCAGGGGCTGAGGCCGTGGGGCCAGTGCCCAGAGCAGCCTGGCCTGAGCAGAGCTGTGGGGCCAGAGCCGGCTGGGCTGGGCTGGGCTGGGGAGAGGCCCTTGGTGCTGCCCAGAGCTCAGGGCAGCTGGCAGAGCTTGCAGGGAGCTGGTCTGGGCTCCGAGAGCCTGGCCCAGAAACCATCAGTGTCCATCTCAGCCTGGCTGAGTGTGCAGGGGCAGGACTCAGGCCAGGCCTTGTGGGGCAGGGCCAGTACCTGTGCAAGGCATTGAAAACAGGCAAGTGGCCCAGGGAGGAGGCTGCTCTGTGCCCTTTGTGGCATGGACAGAGCAGGGAGGGGGCCCAGGACATTTGTCAGCGCCAGCCTCTGTGCCCATGCATTGGCAGCCCTGGCTGCTGAGCCCAGCTTTGGCCTGGGCTGAGTTTGGCTGTGGCCCAGCTCCATCCTCCTGCAGGGCTCAGGGCCTGTTCCCAGACATGGCCAGCCCTGGCCAGCCTCTCTGCTGGCCCAGAGGTCGGCAGAGCCCTGGGCAGGGCTGTCTGTGCAGCCCCACAGGTGCCAGGGGCTCTGCAGGAGCTGGCAGAGGCTGCCCAGCAGGGAGGCCATGGGGCACAGAGCCCCAAGGCTGCTGTGGGCACCACGGCACAGGGGCCGTTCCCAGCCGCAATGCTCCTGGCCTGGGCTGGGCCTGCACAGGGGCTGGGCCACCATGGCTGAGCCAGCACAGGGCCACAAAGGGGCCACGCAGCCACTGCCAGGGCTGACAGCAAGGCCAGGCACACACAAGCAATTGCTGAGCATGGCCTGCGCTGGCCAGGCCTGACTGTGCCAAAGGCAGAGCTCAGCTGCCCTTGAGGGCTGCAGCAACAAAGAGGCTCCATGGCTGTGCTGGAGACCAAGGCTGCAGCAGGGAAATGCAGGGCTGCTGCGCGATGGAGAGGACATTGAATTCCAGCACACATCTCAGCTCTCTGATGATCCTGGCACCATGCTGGGCCCTGTTTCAGGCTGCAGCAGAGCAGATGTTGATGGGACAGGAGCCCTGAGGGGCTGTCAGGGACCTGCAGCTCTCAAGGTGCTCTGCTCTCCCTCAGGTGCTCTCAGAGAGATCCAATCCCAGCTGGGCACCTCAGGGCACAAGTGGCACTGCCTGTTCATGGGCACACAGCTGATGTCTGTCTAGAAAGGGGCACAGGTTTTAACACCTATTCATTTCATAATATACAAGGAAATGTTTATTATCTGGGTCACTTGAGTACTCTTAAGAAACGGCAGCGTTTTCCCACCAGGAAGGGGGATTTCCTGGAAGTGTACTGATGGCAGAAAGAGAAGAAATACACATCTTCCCATCTACTTGTGTCATCAATATTCAGTTTAATATTTATTCTCTGTTTTCCATCAGGTGTTTCCAGATCTCCTGTTCAAATGGCCATGTCTAAGGACATCTCTTCAGAAGATCAGCTGGATCTATAATCTTCCTATTCCTCGCAGATTTCCTCCTCTAGATGCTCTCTGGTCATTCAAGTGCCTCTCAAATGACTGGTTTCATGCTTTGAGGTTCAGCTAGTGGCCCAGTCTTTCTGAAGTTCAAGTAAATACCACATTAGTCAACATCTTAATTGTGCTTATATCCATCACAGAATTACCTTTTCTTTTGTCTTTGTCTTAAACTGTTCCTCTATGGAAATCCATTGGGGATGGTGGACATGTCAGATGATGCTGGGATATCCCAGAGAGCTGAGGGAAGAGCTGTGATGGTTATTAAACTGTTCAAATGTTCTACTTGTGTTTGATGGCAAGAAACCTTTCTGTGCCTCTGAGTGTCACCAGGCCCTGAGCCCAAAGGACACAAACCTGATGAGTTGTGGTTCCCACTGCAGGGGCACTTGGACCTTGGCTCTGCACAGGAGAGCTCTTCATCCACTTTCTCTCTTTTCCTCCCTCTGGCCATGGAGGGAGCTCCTGACTTCAGTGTGTGACTCGTGTGTGCAAAGAGCAAATCTGGGCAGAATCAGTGCAGGAAGGGTTTGGGGGGACCTTGGGATCTGTGCTGGGCACAGAAGGTGTTTTCCATTGCTCTGAGACTGTCTGCTGTAGAAAGTGGATTTAATATCCAGCAGAGGAATGACTTTTGCATTTGATGGAGCTGTGCCTTTCCTTCTGTTTTTTGGCTGACAAGAAATGAACATCCCTCTGTGTCTCGGGCAGCTCCTTCTCCAAGGAAAGCAGGTGGGAGTTGGAGCCAAGGAGCTGAAAGCTGCAGGTGCAGCCTGGGCTGGAGGGAGCTCAGATTTGCACAAGGCTGCTCTGAGTGCCAGGGCTTGGATGGGGGAAATGGTGGGGTGGGGGTAGGGACAGAGTCTGATTGATTGTCAGCCATGAAGGGTCTTGATTTTCATATCTACTCAAACTGCATGAGGAGGTACTTGGATTCAGTGTCAATTGGAGACTGCACATATCGATTTATGAACAGGAAAAAATCCTTAACAGGACCTAAAAATTGTTTTGACACTGTCTTTTTAAATATAATGCATTCACTTTGAACACACTACGGAAATCTGTCAAATTAACCACAAAATATTTGAACACAAATCAAATTATCCCCAGAGGCTTGGCTTGTTAAGCTGTTCTGAATGTTAATGAGCCCTGGGACACTGAATTCCTGCACTGAAGAGCTGAAGGCTGAACAAGCCTCTGGAGCAGGAAAATTCAGCAGCAGCCTCCAAGTTGCTGAGGATGTCAGCAGCCCCCACTGAGGCCATCCCTGCCCAGAGACCGTGGGGGAATGGGCAGACAAGGAGAGCATCCCTGGGGCTGGGGCAGCACAACTCAGAGGCACCAGCGGCTCCAGCTGGGAAATGGAGTGTGGAATGGGGCTGGGAAAGCCCTGCCTGGGCTGTGCCAAGCAGGACACACAAGCCCTGACTGCCATCCCACAATTCTCTCAAGGAGACATTTAAATGGAATTACAATTGTTTGTGTACTCTGACTTGGACTCCCTGGAGAAATACCAACAAGAGATCCTCAGGGGCTCAAAACAACAAAACAGCCTTTACTGCCAACTTCAGAAAATCAGAGAAACTTTGGCAAAAGTTTTTTTTATGACATTGTAGGGGTTTTGGTTTGTTAATTTAAGATTTTTCTAATCTTGAGATGTCCTAATTAATGTATTGATGAGTGTGATGGGTTTTAATGTCAGTTAATTATTTATGTATTTATTTTGTTGTGGGATAGGATTAGAAGAAAGGTAAAGTAGGCCTAAAATTTTAAAAATGATATAAAGAAATTTTTATTAAAAAGTAAATTGAAAAAAAAAAGTAGTAAGAATTAAAAAAAAACCCTTTTGAACACTTTTTTTTTTTTTTAGAGCTTTTTCTTTTTTTACAGATGATGTAAAAAAGTAAACTTAAAATTTCTATTTAGTTTACTATTTCTAGAATAGTCTTTTTAGTTTACTTTGGGAGAGAAGTTTTTTTCTTGTTAAGGTTATGGAGATTTTTTTTTACAAGAGGAAAAATAGGTTTTTTGTGGTTCTTAATTCTGTCATGGATAACAGTTTTCTGGGGAACTGAAGTTATTGTGAAGTTGTTTTTATTGCTACAAGCATTTTTTACAGCTTGTTGATGGGCCATGTAGACTTATGGGGTATTGTTTTAAAAATGAGTTCTTTAAAGGTAAAAGTTTTTTTTTATTTTCTTTTTAAATTTTTTTATCTCTGGGAAAAGAGATTTTCTCTTGGGGATACTGGATTACTTTTTTTTTTTCCCCTGTTTAAACTTTTTTTGAAATTACTGTTATTTTAACATTTGTTTAATTTTAGCCTGAGGTTTTGTTTGATATTAATTTTTAATTTTTTAATAGTTTTTTGTGTTATAAAGAAAAGAGTTTTTTCTTTATAGTTTATAAAAGGATTTTAGTTTTAAGATTAAGGTATTTTTTCTTTTTTTTATTTGGGATTTAATTTCTTCTTTACTGACTTTGATGGTTTTTTTTTTGTTTTTTTATATGCTTGTGTTTTTTTTTTTTTTTTTTACTTGAGGGAGGATTGAAGTATTGAAAGGATTAACACCTGACCTGCCAGTAACTTGTGGTGGAAGTTGTGGTTGGGTTGTGATAGGATTGGTTTTATGGTTGGTTTTTGCGGGTTTTTGTGTTTAATTTTAGTTGTAAGGTTATTTTGTATGGGTTGTAGGTTTTAGGGGTTTTTGGTTTGAGTTGAGTTGGGAGGAGGGGACTTGATGGTAAGATTTTAATAGCTGGGGCTGGCTTTGTTCTGGTTCGGGTTTTGTAGCCTCTTTTGTTTTCCTGTTTGGTAGTTGTTGGGGTTTGGTTTTGGTTAGAATGGGGCTGATGGGGGGGGCAGCCTGGGGAGAGGGGAAGGGGCTCAGCCCAGGGCAGGGTTGCTTGGTTTGGTTTGGTTTGGTTTGGTTTGGTTTGGTTTGGGTTTGGTTTGGTTTGGATGGTTTGGTTTGGTTTGGCAGGAGATGGGGGGGGCCAGGGCCTGCTGCCTTTTGTTGACTGGAAAAAAGGAGGTTCCTGGGTTTTTTTCATCTTTAACATTTGTGTTTCACAGAGGCGTGTTCAGTATCTTAGTGGTTTAACAGATTGTCAGTCACACAAAAAGTTTTGTATTACTTTTAAAATTCTTCTCATATCAAACTACAACAGACATTCAATCAACAAAAAATTTTTCTCAAAACATTGACTTGGCCTATTCAACTTCACAAACTCTAAGCCTGTTCAATTTAATGTTAATCAAAATTTGCAGAGAGACAGAAACAGAAGAAGAAGACACAGAGAAAAAAAAAGATACAGAGAAGCACACACAGAGCTACCAACTCCTGGATTCCAGCACTGTTCAGATGGAAATTCCAAGAGGTGTAGGGGTCAAGATGTGTGCTTGCCTTGTGGTCAGCCTTTAATACTACCCCTTGGTCTTCCTGGGCCCTTCCCCAGGTGGGACTTGGGCTCATTTGGTCCCTCAGGAGCTGGGCTGGGGGCTGCAGAGGTGGCTGTGGGAGCATTGCCTGTGCTGGGCCAGGGGACTGGCAGACACTGCTGGGCTGGGACAGAGGCTCTGGGGGATTGAGGTTCCAGGGCATGGCAGGGCTGGGGTTCCAGGGCAGGGCAAGACTGACCTGCCCCTTCTTTCCCCACACACAAAATGTTCCCAGCCAACAATCACTCCAGTCTCTCCCAATAAGGCAATGTTGGAGGTGGAAATCCCAAGTCTGGCCATGGGGCATCTGGATGAGAAGGAAAATTCTTTTCCATAGGAAGGAAAGCACAGAGCCCCAGGGTTTGAAGGCAGAGAGAGAGCTCAGTAGGCCAAGGCCAGCCAGACTTGTCAGAATGGCAGATTTTGTCTAGGAGCAGTCTTGGATTTAGGGAATTTTGAGGTGGGAAGCCCACCCCTCTGCCATGGGACGCCTGGAGAAGAAGGACAGTTTTTTCCCATAGGAAGGAGAACACAGAGCCTTCTCCAGTATTTGCATGGGAACAGATGAGACCCAGAGAAAACCATTACAGACTTGTCCTGGCAATACACACATGAAATATTTTGGAAAAATCCCTTGATATGGAAATTTGGAGGTGAACCCAGTTCTGGGCCATGGGATGCCTGGGGGGAGGAGAGAGATCTTTTCATAGGAAGGAAAGCCCAGAGCTCCCATCGTTTTAGCAGATGAGCACAGACCCTCAACATGCCAAGGTCAACTCTTCAGGCAAGCCCCTGGGAGGCCAAAACCAGCCAATGTAATGGTTCCATGAGCTCCACAGTGTCACAATGGTCTCCGCGGGTTCCCCAGGCCCCACAATGTCAAGTGAATGGCTGTTCCAGGAGCCCTGCAATGTCACAATGGACCTTGGACCCTGGTGGTTTTCTCGTGTCACAATGGTCTACGGTTCACTGTCACAATGGGATGATCAGCCCCCTGTGTCAATTTGAAGTTTTGTCCATGTCAGCCCTGCTGTAACAATGGACCGCTTGCCCCCTGGGGTTCTACAATGTCACCATGGGCCCTCAGTTCCATGGAGTTGGTGGTGCCACAATGGTCTCCCTTTGGCTCCACAGTGTCACAATGGACCAATGATTACATCAGGCCCTGAATGTTACAGGGCCTTTTGGTTCCATGCAGCCCTGCAGTGTCACAAAGGGGCTCTTGGCTCACCAGGCCCACAGGACACAATGCCGGTCCCCTTGGTTCTGTGGGGACTCCCCCAGGGTCACATGGTCTCACTGGTTTTCCGTGAGCCCTCACAGCTGTAGCATGCTTTGCCTATTCATGGGCCCCTCTTAGTGTCACAATGTCCAGGAACCCATGAGTCCCTTCCGTGTCACAATGGCCTCTTGGTTCCATGAGGCTGTCAAGTGTCCTAACAATGGTGTTTCCATGGTTCCATGAGACTTTAAAATGTCCCAATGGACCTTTGGCTCCTGAGGTCTCGCAGTGTCACAATGGTCCTTAGTTCCACAACACAAAATGTAATGGTCTCCACGGTTCCATGGGGCCCCGTGGTGTTTACAATGGGCCCTTGGTTTGATGGGAAAGTG
>JALJVW010000123.1:56408-75081 GCA_024865655.1 Emberiza elegans | reverse complement strand
GAAAAGGCACGAAAACATAGCTAACACAATCACAACTTCAAGAGAATCAGCAAAATTCCCTTAACCAAAGAAGCAGCCCATCCTGTTAATCCTCAATGCCCAAAAAGTTCATTAACCCAGTCTGGAATAGTTTCTACTTTCAAGTCCTTCACGAGATCTTTCAGTTTTGACAATGTTCATGGATGGATTCCATCGTGAAGAGAGGTTGAAGCAGCACATTCCTTGAAATCCTCACAGCCGTGTCCGTGGGCAAGCAGCAGGAAGTCGGTTGCTGCTCGATTCTGGAGTGAAGCTTGTCTTGTAGTTTCTTCATCCTTTAAGAGATCACTCAGGGCTGCAGAGGTAGCATTGGCTTGTTTACTGAGCCAACACCCAAGGTGACTGATTTCACCGAGGGCTTTAGCTGCAGCTACCCTTGGTAAAAACAAGGAGACCACCAATCTTTTTGGTTTGTTCCAATCATACAATTTAGGGTCACAATTTTCATCAAATTCAGTGTAGGACCTTTTTTGGCGTTTTGATTCGCTTTCCTTTTTCCAATTATGTAACAGGGTGATATTTGGGTAAGGGTGGAAAGTTTACCAAGGGTACAGGGACCTCCCTGGAGTCGGGAGGGATCCCTGCCCAAACCCTGTCACCACAGATGAGAAACGTTCCTTGGGTAGTACCTTGGGATGGAGCGAGGACACAGAGATCACACGAGCCGTGTAATTGCACCAATCATGAGGGGTTATAGGCTTTTGTTAATTGGTGATACATCTTTTTCGATATGTGTTTTTGTTCTGGTCAATTCCTGGCCAATTACTATTTTTGGACGTCTAAAGTAAAATTTGACGAATATGTGGCCATGGAGGACCCCAATAGATCCAATTCTTGGGGCTCTGATTATCATCTGGCAGAATTTTTGTCCACTCGTCCCAAGTATCAACCACATTGGGTCTCTTACCTGTGGTGCGGAGAACCTCTGAGTTATAGAAAGGCCAATCATCTGCAACAAAGGGAATTCCTACTAGACATGTGGAAAGTGGGTTATCAATGCTTCCCATGGACAAGCACAGGTTGTCCTGTTTTAGCGTTTTTTAGTAAGGTTACCCAGACATTATGACTGGGCTGAGGGCTGATCCAGCGGAGACATGCGGTGCAGTGAAGAGCATCCAGGCTGCAGTGAGGACAGCACCAACGGAGATATTTTTCATCTTTGGGCAGGAATAGGGCTTCTGATAGAATATAAACAAAATTGTTAGCTTTATGATGAGAGGTTTTGCCTAGATCTTTTCCTGTTCCTGTCCTCCCTTTTTCTTTTAATTTCTAAGTTATGCTAAGGGAGAGAGTGGGTAGAAAGCAAGAGGGATTTTAAAAGTTAGAGAAAAGGAACAATAGGGTATTTAAAATGCAAAAACAGAGTAACAACACATAATTCAAAAAAACTTTTCATGTTAAGGCTATCTATGGCTTGATGCAGCAGGACATTATGTTGTCCTCAGTGTTGTCTGCTGTCTTGTGATAGGGGCGGTCTGTGCTGGTGTTAGAGGGAGTTCAAGACGTCTTCTTCTCCAGGCCGAGCTGGTTTGGTTCTGAGGTGGTCTTGTGTTTGCCTCAGGAGAGTTCTTGTCTTCATCTGCAGGAGCGGTATTTGTAGATTCTAAGTATGGTTTTACATTTTTCCTGGGTACCACCTTGGACCGGATGGCAGTAGCACACGCATGTCCTCTACCCCAAGTAATCAGCTGATAAGGCCCAGAAAATTGATGTGATTCAGGATCCTTCACGAGCACTGGTGGTTTTTCAGTAAGCTTTGCTTGGGTGGAATTTGGTAAGTGGCGGCATTGGTGGATCAGGCTCTGAAACTGAACAGTTCAAAAATTGATGACATAGAGAGCCTTACAAAGTCTTTCCACTGGAGATGTGATTTTCGTGTCTCTGTTCTGCTGATTGAGGACTCTTTTGAGGGTTTGATGTGTCCTTTCCACGATGGATTGTCCTGTGGGGTTTACAGGTATGCCAGTCTTGTGTGCTATGCCCCATGCATTGAAGAACTCCTTTAACTTACGGGAAGTGTAGGCTGGTCCGTTATCTGTTTTGATTTCCTTTGGTACTCCCAGGGTGGCAAAAGCAGTAGAAAGTGTTTTATTGTATGCAGTGCATTTTCTCCTGCATGTGATGATGCAAACACAGCTCCTGAGAATGTGTCAAACCGATACATGCACGTATTTTGATCTTCCAAACGGTGCAAAGTGAGTTACATCTGTCTGCCACAGCTGGCAGCTGTTCAGACCTCTGGGATTGACTCCCATTCCCATAGATGGTATCTGATAGGACTGACAGTTTGGACATGTAGCCACAATAGCCTTTGCCTGATCCTTTTGAGAGTTTGAACATTCTCCTAAGGGCAGGCACATTTTGATGAAAAAACGCATGAGACAGCTTTGCCTGGGCAAAGATGTCAGGAATATTAGCAGTTTCTACAACCATTGCTAAAGCATCTGCTTTCCTGTTGCCTTCTGCAATGATACCTTGAAGGTCCGTGTGGGACCTCACATGCATTATATGGTAAGGCTGCTTTCTGTGGGAGATTAGGCGTACCAATTTAGAGAGCAGTTGGTACAACTTTTGGGTTAGAAACCTCTTTGAAGAAGAGCATGTTCTGCTCTCATAGCTATACCAGCAACATAAGCAGAATCTGTGACCAGATTAAAGGTTCATTTTAAATCTTTCAAAAGCTCTGACTACAGCTGCTAATTCTGCAATCTGTGGTGAGCCCTGTACAATTTGTATGTCAGATTCCCAATTTTGAGTTTGGGGGTCTCTCCATGTAATCACTGACTTGTGGGAGGACCCTGAGCCATCAGTAAAAGAGGGTTAGAGCTTTTAAGAGGTTTTACGCTTTGGATTTGTTTTGGAATCAAATGAAAGGTTTCCTTAGAATTAAAAAAGTTTGTGCTTTGGGATTTGAGCTGTGGTTCGACCTGTGTAGCTGTCTAAGGCAAATTGAAGGCTCTCATTAGTTTGGATCAGATCCTCAAAATCAGTAAGAGTTATTGGCAAGTATATGCATTCAAAGTCACAACCTGAAAGAGAGCCGGGGCAAGTCCTAGCCTTTTTATTAGGTGAGCTATGATCTCCTGGTAGGTGGTAAGTGTCTTTGTGGGCTGGTTACTTGTAAAAATCCATTCTAGTATCAGCAGAGGATCTCGAAGCTGAGAGAGTCCCATTGAAAAATCAGTCCATGGAATCGGGTGCTTTTCCCAGAATGATGAACTGGAAAGGCAAGCTGGGGTCGGGTTGATGAGCTTTGCGTGAAGACAGAGCTTCCTGGACTTTGACAATGGCACCTCTGGCTTCTTCTGTGAGAGTGCAGGGAGAGTCCAATTCCTTAGGTCCCCTAAGAAGGTTGAACAAGGGAACAAGGTCCTCTGTTGTAATTCCTAGCAGTGGACGTACCCAGTTGATGGATCCACACAGGCTGTGTAAGTCTCTCAAGGTTTTTGGATCATTAAGTATAGTGATCTGCTGGGGTACGATGGTCCTTTCCCGGATCTGGACTCCAAGGTAAGTCCATGGCTTGATGTACTGGATTTTGTCCTCACGAATCTCCATCCCTGCCTTTTCTATGGCTTCAATAGTCTTTTTTTAACTGTGTTGTCCAAATGAGTTTTGTCTGAAGCACACACCAGGATATCATCCATATAATGGTAGATTATGGAATCTGGAAATAATTTCCGAATGGGAGACAAGATGTGAGCCACATACCACTGGCAGATACTCGGCGACGTTTTAAGTCCCTGAGGAAGAACGGTCCAATGGTATCTTTTGAGCGGGGCCTCGTTGTTGAGCGAAGGAACGGAGAAGGCAAACCGAGGAGCATCATCTGGATGTAGAGGAATGCTGAAGAAACAGTCCTTAATGTCTATGACAACAAGTTCCCAGTCTCTAGGCAACATCGATGGGGAGGGCAAACCAGGCTGGAGAGAGCCCGTGTCCTCGATGACCTCGTTGATTCTGCGAAGGTCGTGGAGAAGCCTCCATCTGTTTGTCCCAGGTTTTGGTAGGACGAAGACAGGAGAATTCCAAGGGCTGTCGGACTCAACGATGTGACCTTTAGCTAGCTGTTCTTCCACTAGAGCGTTTAGGGCGCCAAGAACTTAATTTTAGAAAGGGGCCACTGTTGGACATGTATAGGCTTGTCACTTTTCCAGATGAGTCGAGGTGTTTCAGGAAGCGCCCTAACTCAGTGGCCCCACTGAAAAATCCCGGAGTGGGAATGCTTAAAGTGGCTCCCCACTGGGATAAAACGTCTCTGCCCCAAAGGGTGATGGGGCCCTTACCACAAATGGGCGGATGGTTGCCATCTGACCATCAGGACCTTCAACAAGGATGTTGTGCTTGCTCCTCATGGATACTGTATTTCCACCAATCCCGGAAATCATACCTGCAACAGGTTGTAGCTCCCAGCGCTTAGGCCAATCTGAGCGAGCGATGATGGTCACGTCAGCACCGTGTCCAGCATCCCTGGCAGGTGGGTCAACTCTCCTTTGCAGGTGAGGCCGCACTCGATGAAAGGCTTGGATGTTCCCACGACTTGTACCCACATGGCTGTAGGGTTGAGAGGTATCTGTTCCCTGTGATTCTTTGGAAGCAAAAAGCTTGTGCTATTGGGGTTCCCTTTGAAAGAAAAAATGGTAAGTCCATACAATATACCTGGATGAGGATTTCTTGTCCTGGCATCACCGTAAGCACTTCTGGAACAACAAATATTTCCTTTGGGCAATTAAGAGAGTCCCCTGTAATTAAAATGTCTGAGGGATCACCTTTAGGTCCATATTTACCAGTGGGAATTCTGTGGACATTATCATTAGTAAACTCAATGGACAAAGCAGTTACCAGTTGTCGGCGGGTTCCCATCTGGGTTGTCCCGTGGGTTGAATCCTCTTCTTGTGGTCTGGAACGCCTTGGGCTGAAGCGTGGTTGGGTCTGAATGGCCTTTGATTTGTTGTCATCGCCCGGGGCCCCTGGACCGGGCTCCATAAGGCGTTTCCGGACGCTGCTGGAGGCGTTGCTGGATCTGGGGTCTCTGATGAGGGTAGCGGTGGTATCGGGGGGGTGACCTCTCAGGACAGTCCTTGATGTAATGTCCAAGTCCGCCACAGTGATGGCACTTAGCTTGGTCTTTAGAAGTCATTACTGCATAAATCCCAGAAACTCCTTCAGCAATACCCTTAGTAACAGCTTGAGCCACTGTGTTTTCAGTGGACATGTGACGCGTACAGCATTCTAGCATTTGCTCTATAGTAGGGTTTGTATCCACGGGTAGGGACCTCAAAATGGCTTTGCACCTTTCATTTGAATTACTCAAAGCAAGCTTACATAGGAGTTCCTTCCTTGCCTCTGCACTTTCAATCTGTTTCTCCAAAGCATCTTTAATTCTGTCTACAAATTTAATGAAACTTTCATCCAACCCTTGTTTAATAGTAGAAAAATGCATTGTTGGCAGTGACTCATCATGCATGAGAAGCAGAGAGTTTTTTGCTGCAGTTGCAACATCTTGTAATGCGTCTTTTGTTAAAGTTTCTAATTGATTAGCAGGTTGTTGTAATGCACCTTCACCTGCGAGCTGATCAACTGAAAAATTCGTCTTATTAGCATCTGCAGCATAGGAATCTGATAATATTTTCAAATGTTTTTTCCAATTCCTTTCCCATAGCATATATTCTGCTGGAGATAGGAGACAATTTGCAATATTTTTTACATCATGTGGAAGTAGAACATATGCAGAGAACATAGCTTCTAGAAAATTTCTAAAGATATGTGCACTTCTGCCATGGTCTTTGGCTATATTTCTTAATTGTACTAATTCCTTATTCGAAATTGCTGTCCACCTTTTAGTGGTGGCTGCTCCACCGTTCATCCTTGCAAGTACTCGACTGGAAATGCATTAATTTTCTGTGCAAGATCCCAATCACCAGTTTTGACAACCTCCATTTTAATGAAAGCCCATGGGTCTGAATGAATCGTTTCAGAATCTGATTCACTGGAGGAGGCCTCTGAGGAGGACTGTATTATTAATTTGGATCTCGTTTTTATTAAACTTAGAAACGTTTTTCAAGGGTTTCACAGGCTGGTCAGAGGGTGGCGCTATTGGCACCAGAGTAGAAGCACAGCAAGGACAGGAACAGTCGGGGTTTTCATAACTGGGGGGGGTTTCTGAAATTCCGTTCAGGGGAGGGAGGGGTGTTGAGGAGGCGCGAGAGAGGACAGGGGACTGAACAGGGGGTGGGGTGCAGGGATAGGGAGTCGGGGCACGACCACTCCGGGCTGCCGGATTGAAATGCAGCGTTACAGGATTGATAGGTGTCTGGACGGCGCTCGTAAAATTCTCCTGTCCCAGGGAAGGGTGAGGACAGGGGGGCGGGGGGGACAGAGCCGTGGGAAAGGCGGAGGGCGGGCGGCAGAAGAGGTGGGGTGGGTGCCACCACAGCAGGATGAGGGGGGGAAGAGGCGGAGGGAACCCCCCAAGGGGAGGGGGACGGGGCCGGGGCAGGTCCCGGGTTGGGGCGGCGCAGGGAAGGGCGAACACGGAGCGGCGGCGGTGGGGGGGAAATGGGAGGAGGACGGCGGAGACGCGGCCGGAGGGAGAGCGGGGGAGGAGGCGGGGAGGGGCGCGGTGGGGGGGGGATTGGCTGAGGACAGGGACCCGACCGCCAGAACCTGGGATGGACCAGAGGCCAGGGCGGGGGTAGGCAGGATGTGTGGCGGGATAGATAAGGAACTGGGGTGGGGGTCGAGCCCCCAGGACCCGCGGTAGAGGAGGAAAGTGTTATCTCAGAGCCCGCGGGCAAAGTGGTAGCCGGGCTGATTAGCAGAGTCTTATCACTCAAGCCATTTGCATTGAAAGGCCACTGACAGAACTCGTTTGCAAAAGTTTTTTCAGTTAAAATTCTGAACACTTTTAGTTATAAAATGAAATAAAGGCAAGAAATTAGTTACAGAGAAGTCTTGTCTAGTTTGAGTTATATAGAGAGTGTTGCCAATTTTGTCCCAAAAGGAATCGTCAGTAACAGTGTTCTTATTAGTTTCAGGAAAATGCGAGGTAATCCATAAAATAAATCGTTTAAGATTGCTTTTGAAAGTTTACCAGAAGAAAAGGAAAAGTTGTTAGTAGATAGAATTTCTACAATGGTTAAATAAATCTCTCTCTCGATATCAAAAGCTTTGGGGTGCGTAAAGAAGCACCCATATTCCTTCCAACAGAAAAAAAAAGAAAAAAAAGAAAAAAAACTCAAAAAAAATCAGAACCCCAAAAGGTGCGCTGCAATTGTTAGTTATACATACCAATCCTTTGGGGGTGAATTCTGTGGAAGGCGTCTGCTAAGTCAGTTCTCCTCGAACAGTCTATGTTCAGATGGTAGAAGTGAGGGTCGAATCTGACCGCTGGGAAAGAAGTCTGCTTCTAAAACGAAAAGTCCCTTTTCCCAGCGAAACGCGTTGACAGGCAATTGACTGAAGCCCCGGGGGGTTTAGATGCTCAATCGGAATCTTCTCAGAAGGGATCCGTGGACGAACGTCGTAGCGCCACTTATAATAATAGGGGGAGACCTCTCTGGGTAAACCCGACTATTATCATATGTATGCCCAGCTAGCTCAGTAAAACAAGTCTCCAGCAGAGACCCAATGACTGAGTTAAGCAAGGGCCAAAAGCCACCGAGCTCCTTCCTAGCAAGCCAGTGATATTCAGCTTATAGTGATTGTCAGCTCTTTCATGAGTTCAGCTCAGCTGCTAGAAGGATCGCCCGGGGCAGTGGCAAGCAGACGAGAAAGAGAGAGGGGAAGAGAATACGCCGAATTTCCGCAGTGAAGGTTTATTCTGGAGGTCCGCGAAGGGTACAGCGATTCTTCTTCTCCGAGGAAAGGGGGTACAGAGGGCTCTTTTTATAGCCTTGGCATGGATCCAAAACCAGCCAATGGCCGCAGGTTTAAGCATATTCCTTAACTGACCAATAGCTAAAAGGGTTACAATAGTATTGTCTTAACTGATCAAAGGACAGGGTCTCAACACGGTCGGGTAAGAGGAACAGGACAACGCCCGCTCAGGGATGACTCAGCATTCAATTCTCCAAGGAGCTTTTCCTGTATCCTTGAGGTTCACTACAAGGGGTGAATATTAAATATATGTTAAGAGAAGTTTTGTAGATGCATAGTTATCCTTCCCCTCCCCCTTGCATTGTTATCACAGGATGGCCTCAGTAGTCAGGGCATTTGGGAGGGTTGGCTTGTTACTGTGGCAGCACCTGACCTCCAATCAAGGTGTAAGACAGTGATCTCCACCACTGGACAGTGAAGAAGGAGTCGATTGACAAGACTTTGGGAGGCGCTAGAGGTGTAAAAGACAGAACATCCATTTTGTAGATGAGCACATGGTGACTGAATCCTTTGGTCTTGGTACTGTATTCTTTTCTCTTCTCAGTCTTCTGTTGTATTTTGATAAGGTCTTAATAAAGCATTTAAATTTTTGAAAGTGAAAATTGTGTCTCATGTGGGGTTCAGGAATGTGGGGCAAAGTTGTCCACACAGTCACCTCCAACGTAAAACTTCTCTGACATGGCCAGAGCTCCTTAGTAGAGTCCCTAGATAAATATCAATCACAGAATGCTGCAATCAGCTCTTGTATAACAAGCACAGCAATAAAAGACACTCTTTAAGATAGGAATGCAAATTTCTTAGAAGCTCTTTGAAATATTTCTCCATTACTGTAAAAGGAAATCCTCCTGATGAACTGCATTAGAGCAGATGGAAATCAAGGCAGAGCCATGGTTTGTCAGGACAGGCTTGATCCTAAGGAGCCCCATGGTGCATTTGGAGCTGAGCACTGAAACCACAGGGCCTGAGAGGAGATTGCACAAACCTTTCCAGAAGTCAAAGTTAGAGGAAACACCCAAAGTGTCTCAAGGCATGAATGGGTCCCACTGATGTCCATCCCAACACAGACCCCTCATGGACTCCTTGGAGGAGAGAATTGGAGGCCAGGATGGCAAAAAAACCTCCCAGAGATTCAGAGTTGAAAGGAAAATCCAAAGTACCTTAAAAACCTTGAGTATCTCAAAGCATTAATGAGCCCCACTGAGTGATAGTACAAAGCTCTCAAGGGACTCATTAAAGCAGATAATTGGGGCCATGATTGCACAAACCTCTCACAGAGTCTGTATCAAAAGGGAAACACCAAGTACCTTAAAATAACTGAAGTACCTTGAAGCATTAATGATCCCACTGAGTGTTGTTACTGACAAAACCTCTCCAGGGACTAATTACAGCAGATAATTGGAGGCCATGATTACACAAACCTCTACCAAACTCCAAGGCAAAAGCCAAATCCAAAGTCCTTTGAAAAACCTGCAGTCCCTGCAGGGAGCATGAAGGAGCCCCCAGGGCCATTCCTGGCCAAGGCTCCCCAGGGACTCCTTCCAGCAGATCCTTGAGGCCACTGGGATGTGTGCTAGGGGGGGATGCTGAGGGCAGGACAAGGGGCTGACAGTGCCCAGCCTGGCTGGGGCTGTGCCAGGAGGCCCCAGGGCCTCAGGACAAGGTGTCTCCTCCCAGCCCTTGGTGGCACAGACCCTGCTGTGCCCCAGGGCACCAAGACTTGGCTTCTCTTTGTCCCCACCTGTCATCACTGCCTGCAGTTCTCTGCTCTGCCTGGGGCCTGGGGACACTTTCTCAGTCATGTCCCTCTCAGGGACCCATTAAAAGTCTGAGAAACTTTGGAGTTGGATTCTGCCTTGGAGTTCTGGAGAGGTTTCTTCAGCTCCCTCACAGGGACTGATGTTCAGGGCCTGAGCACAAAGCTTCAGAGTCTCATTAAAGTCCTTGTGCTGTGTCTGTGCTGCTGAGCTGGGCTGGGCTGCTGGCACAGAGGCAGCTCCTGGTAACCAAGAAGAGCTTCAAAAGCACATTTCTCTTGCTGAGCAGCTCTTCTGCCAGCCCAGCAGGGCTGGGGCACTGCCTGCAGCCAGCCCAGGCACAGCACAGAGGCACAGAGAGCTTCAATCAGTCAGGGCTGGGAAGGTGCTGAGAAGTGCCTGGGGCACAATCACTGCCAGCCCTTGGCACAGGAACCTCTGGCTGCAGGACAATGCAGCTGCAGCTCCTGGAGTGATCTCCTAAAGCTGGAACATCCCAATGCCTACAGAGCCTGTGAGTACATTCTCTGGATATTTCTGGTTCAGGGGAGGTGAAATGCTCATGAAGCTCCGACATGCTCAGGGGTTCTGATCAGTCATAGAATATTTCCATGAAGTGGTTTTTGACAAAAATGTGGAAATGTCCTAAGACACTGTATAGAGTTTCCAACCATTGGAGAATGTCAGAGAGAGCAGGCAAAATATAAAGGTTGATAATGAATTATTAATAATTATTTTTGACAAGTGCATGAGACAACCAAACTGTTACTTTTAGTGATCAATAGGTTGACAGGAGATCCCTAATGTGTTTTCAGTCACTCTGTCCTTTCTCCAAGCTGCAAACAGAACCTGCCCCCAGCCAGTGCCCTGCAAACAGGCAGGGTTCTGTCAGGCCAAAGAGAGTGCACAGAGATTTGGGGTCTGTAAGTGCTGGCAGAGAGAGATCAGGCACAGGGAAACTCCTGCAGGAGGGAAATCTTCAGGATGGAGAAAAAGATCAGGCAATGAGAGAAAACAAAACCCAGCAATGCTGTGGCAGGGAGAGTTTAGAGATGCCCACAGGATCTCCTCGAGTGCAGCCCCTCCCTCTGAACAAGCCCCCTCCCTCCTGTGCCCCAGCCCAGCCTCTGCCCTCAGGGCCGGGGCTCCAAGGCGTGCAGCCCCTCCTGTGCAGGCAGAGCTGCAGCAGAGCCGTGGGGCAGCTCTGCAGCCCCAGGCCCAGTTCCCTCTGCAGAGCACAGGGCTGGGAGCAGCTGCCCAGCACTGGGGGCTCTGGCAGGGGGCACAGCTGGCTCAGGGTGACGCTGTCCCCAGTGCCCGGCTCTGGGCAATGCTGTCAGTGCAGCCAGGGAAGGAGCTGCATCTCCCTCAATCCAGTGCCATCATAAGGACACTTGGAAGTCTTCCTGAGATTTCAGTCCAAGGTGGGAGCTTCAATCCAGGGTGCAAACCTGTCCTAGAGCATCTCTGAGTTATATGATTGGTGGGGAAAGGCAGAGCTGTTCTGACAGTGAAAATGCTTCTGCCTTGGTGAAAAGAGCAACATGAGTCCTTGGCTACAAATGTGGACCTGAGCTGTGGTGGATCCATCTGCTGTCAGCAGTACCTGGGGGTTTGTAAGAGAAACATGGGAGTGTGAACATTCTCCATTTTAGAAAAGAGAAATCCAGGATAAATTCCAAAGAGAATGAGTGACAGACCATCTCCCCTCAGTCTCCTCGCATCACTTTGCCTCATAGAATTTGTTCTGTTCTCCCTGAGGGCAGCAGAAATGCTGAGAGTTTCTGATATCCAAGAACACCAGGATAGATACAGGGGAGGTCAAAAAGAAAACCTCAGAACTCGTAAACAGAGAAGGGTGTCTGTGTGTGTTACAGAGGAGGATGGATGGGAAATGGCTTTGATTTTCGTTGCAGGTATCTCCTCTAACTCTTCACTGTCCTTTCTCCACAGCTGAACCTGAAGCCCAGACCCAGCAAATGTCCAACAGCAGCTCCATCAGGCACTTCCTCCTGCTGGCATTGGCAGACACGCGGCAGCTGCAGCTCCTGCACTTCTGCCTCTTGCTGGGCATCTCCCTGGCTGCCCTCCTGGGCAACGGCCTCATCATCAGCGCCGTAGCCTGCAGCCACCACCTGCACACGCCCATGTTCTTCTTCCTGCTCAACCTGGCCCTTGCTGACCTGGGCTCCATCTGCACCATTGTCCCCAAAGCCATGCACAATTCCCTCTGGGACACCAGGGACATCTCCTATACAGGATGTGCTGCACAGCTATTTTTCTTTATGTTCTTCATCACAACAGAGTTTTCCCTCCTGACCATCATGTGCTACGACCGCTACGTGTCCATCTGCAAACCACTGCACTATGGGACCCTCCTGGGCAGCAGAGCTTGTGCCCACATGGCAGCAGCTGCCTGGGCCAGTGTCTTTCTCTATTCACTGCTGCACACAGCCAATACATTTTCCCTGCCCCTGTGCCATGGCAATGCCCTGGGCCAGTTCTTCTGTGAAATCCCACAGATCCTCAAGCTCTCCTGCTCACACACCAACTCCATCAGGGAATTTGGGCTCATTGCTGTTAGTGCCTGTTTAGCAATTGGGTTTTTTGTGTTCATTGCTTTCTCCTATGTGCAGATCTTCAGGGCTGTGCTGAGGATCCCCTCTGAGCAGGGACGGCACAAAGCCTTTTCCACCTGCCTCCCTCACCTGGCCGTGCTCTCCCTGTTCATCAGCACTGTCATTTTTGCCTACCTGAAGCCTCCCTCCATATCCTCCCCCTCCCTGGATTTGGGCCTGTCAGTTCTGTACTCAGTGGTGCCTCCAGCCCTAAACCCCCTCATCTACAGCCTGAGGAACCAGGAGCTCAAGGCTGCAGTGTGGAGACTGATGACTGGATGCTTTCAGGGACATTGAACTGTGGGCCAATTTCTACAAATCACTTGTAATAAAAGTCATTTTTGATACTTCTTGTTGGTTTGGTTGTGGTGGTTTTTTTACTTTGTTTTAGCTTTTTCATATTGTTCACAAAAAATGTCATTGTTTGTGCCATTTCTCATTTTGTTTCTCTCCATCTTCCCTGTGACCACTGACTGTCAATGAGGGCCTGTGCTCTCGATGGCTTTAAAAGAACAAAAGGATCTCCCAGCAGAGTTTTCTGCAGAGATGGCCTTGTGTTGCCTTCTCTGGAGCTGCAGCAGCAATGTCTGTGTGCAGAGATGGGGGCACATCAGTGCTGGCCCAGCAGCTGTGCCCAGCAGCAGCAACAGCACTTGGTGTTGCCAGTGCTGCTGCCGCGGCCCTGCCCCGTTGCCCTGGTGTTGCTGTAGGGCCTGAGTGCCCTCGGGGCCAGGCACAGCCCTGGGGATGTCAGTGCCGGGGCTGCAGCAGGGACAGGCCATGGGCACTGCTGGGGCAGCGCTGATGCCTCAGGCCAGGCCCTGGAGGCTCCAGACTCCTTGCCCAGGCTCTCTCAAGAACACGGCCAGGCCAATGCTCAGCACAGAAACCCCCGTGAGCAGCCCCAGGCTGGCCGTGGGCAGGCTGGGGGCAAACAGCATGGCTGGGGCTCTGCAAGGGCCCTGGGGCAGATGGGAAGGAGCAGCAGAGCAGGGGCTGATCCATCCCCAGTGCGCTGCACAGCCCAGGGCAGCGTCCCAGAGCGTCCTCATGGAGCTGCCAACAACATCCCCCCTCTGCAGCCCTGGCCTCTCCCCCAGCTCACACAGGTGCCCCATCCCTGCAGGCACAGACACGGCAGCACTGGCTCAGCAGCCCCTGTTTGCATTGCACACAGCAGGCGGGAGCACCCCCATGCTGTTGCTGTGGGGACATGAACCTGAGGGAGCACAAATGCCATCAGGCCCCTGGGGCCAGCAAGGGCTGGGGGACACCAGGGAAGCCACCCAGCTTTGTCCTGGCCTCTGCACTCAGCCAGAAAGTTTGTTCCCATCAGCTGGGAGTTTTCTGTCCCACTGCAGACACTGTTGCTCAGAGCCAGGGCTGCCTGGCAGCCACCTCCAAACTGCCCCGAGCATTTCCTTTGCTTCACCTCTGCTTTCTTTACTCCCCCTGCTACAAATTTCTTCCTCTTGCCCACCCCTGGGGAGCCCAGACCTGGACACAGCACTCTAGATGCTGCCCAACTAGTGCCCAGCACAAGGGAAGAATCACTGCCCTGGTTCTGTGTGGGGGTATTCGCAGGGGTCCCTGGATGAGGGAAGAGATGAGAATCTTCACTCCATGTTTCAGAAGGCTGATTTATTATTTTATGCTATATATTATATTAAAAGAAAATGATATATTAAAACCATACTAAAAGAATAGAAGAAAGGATTTCATCAGAAAGCTAGAAAGTAAAGGTATGGAATGATAATAAAATCTTGTGACTGACCAGAGTCGCAACACAGCTGTACCTGTGATTGGTCATCAAGTAGGAACAATTTCACCTGCTGGGTAAACAATTCTCCAAATCACATTCCAAAGCAGTAAAACACAGAGAAGCTGAAGCTTCCCCGCTTCTCAGGAGAAAAGATCCTAGCATGACAGTCCTGCTGACCCCACTATTCCTGATCCATAGGAGTGCCCACAGGGGTTGGATGACGGAAATGGTGGAGAGGGGGTGGGGACAAAATCTGATCAACTGCAAGCCATTAAGTGTCTTGATCTTCTTATCTATTCAGACTGCATTAGGAGGTGCTGGGGGTCAATATCAATTGGACATTGCTGATATCAATCTCTAAACAGGAAAAGAAAACAGGACAAAACATTTCTCTCTGCATTGTTTTCAATACAGTATATTCATTTTGAATACACTTCTGAAATTTGTTTAATTAGCCACAGAAGATTATAAAACTAAGATTATTCCTTGGGGCTTTTCTTGTTCAGGTGGTTTGAAACAAATGTTTATGAGCCTTTTTCATTAAATTCCTGAACTGAAGAGTTCAAGAAAGAAGAGACCTCTGGAGAATTAAAATTCATCAGCAACCTCCAAGTGGCTGAGGATCCATCCCCATCAGAGCAGCAATGAACAGAAATGGGCACAGCTTTGTGGCTGCCCCAGCTTTGGCATGGGGCCTGGGCCTGGAGCAGGAGCAGCTCTTGAGGGCCCCAAGGCCGGGGCTCTTTGCTGCCCTGGGCAGATGGGATGGCAGCAGGGGCTGCAGAGCTCTCAGCACCTCAGCCTGAGAGGAGCAGGGCAGCCAGGGAGCTCCTTTGGCCTTGGCCAAGCACCTTCCCCCATGGCTGGGGCTGAGTCCTGTGGCAGCTGCAGCTGCACCCTTGGCAGGGGCTGAGGCTGTGGGGCCAGTGCCCAGAGCAGCCTGGCCTGAGCAGAGCTGTGGGGCCAGAGCCGGCTGGGCTGGGCTGGGGAGAGGCCCTTGGTGCTGCCCAAAGCTCAGGGCAGCTGGCAGAGCTTGCAGGGAGCTGGGCTGGGCTCCCAGAGCCTGGCCCAGAAACCATCAGTGTCCATCTCAGCCTGGCTGAGCGTGCAGGGGCAGGACTCAGGCCAGGCCATGTGGGGCAGGACCAGCGCCTGTGCAAGGCATTGCAAACAGGCAAGTGGCCCAGAGAGGAGGCTGCTCTGTGCCCTTGGTGGCATGGACAGAGCAGGGAGGGGTTCCAGGACATTTGTCAGCGCCAGCCTCTGTGCCCAGCCCTTGGCAGCCCTGGCTGCTGAGCCCAGCTTTGGCCTGGGCTGAGTTTGGCTGTGGCCCAGCTCCATCCTCCTGCAGGGCTCAGGGCCTGTTCCCAGCCATGGCCAGCCCTGGCCGGCCTCTCTGCTGGCCCAGAGGCTGCAGAGCCTGGGGCAGGGCTGTCTGTGCAGCCCCACAGGTGCCAGGGGCTCTGCAGGAGCTGGCAGAGGCTGCCCAGCAGGGAGGCCATGGGGCACAGAGCCCCAAGGCTGCTGTGGGCACCACGGCACAGGGGCCATTCCCAGCCGCAATGCTCCTGGCCTGGGCTGGGCCTGCACAGGGGCTGGGCCACCATGGCTGGGCCAGCACAGGGCCACAAAGGGGCCACGCAGCCACTGCCGGGGTGACAGCAAGGCCAGGCACACACAAGCAATTGCTGAGCATGGCCTGCGCTGGCCAGGCCTGAGTCGGCCAAAGGCAGAGCTCAGCTGCCCTTGGGGGCTGCAGCAACAGTCCAGAGCCCAAAGAGCCTCCATGGCAGTGCCGGAGACAAAGGCTGCAGGAGGGAAATGCAGGACTGCTGTGGGATGGGGAGGGCATTGAATTCCAGCACACACCTCAGTTCTCTGATGATCCCGGCACCATGCTGGGCCCTGTTTCACACTGGAGCAGAGCAGATGTTGATGGGACAGGGGCCCTGGCAGGGCTGTCAGGGGTCTGCAGCTTGCAAGGTGCTCTGCTCTCCCCCAGGTGCTCTTGGAGAGATCCAATCCCAGCTGGGCACCTCAGGGCACAAGTGGCACTGCCAGCTGTTCATGGGCACACAACTGATGTCTGCCTGGAAAGGGGTAGAAGTTTTAATACTTGTACATTTCATAATATACAACCAAATCTTTATTATCTGGGTCATTTGAGTACTTTTAAGAAATTACAATGTTTTCCTGTCAGGAACGGGAATTTCCCAGATCTTCTTGATGCTTCTACTAATGGCAGGAGAAGAAATACTGATCTTCCCTTCTACCTTTGCCACCAACATTAAGTCTACTATTTTGTTGCATCTAACATATTTCATAAGTCCTGTACCTCTCTGTAGTTGTCTTGTGGGCAGCAGATCTTCACAGCACAAGCTCAGGATCTTCCTTAGTCAGGGTTCCTCCAAGGCTCTGCCTGACTAGCCAGCCCACTCCCCTTTTTATCCCAGTTACCTTGACTAACCACAGCTGCAGCCCAATGAAGAACATCACAGATGCAGCCCATCAAGGATAACTAGGACCGGCCAGGGTAAAGATATTCAAATATAGTACAGGTATATAATACATATATTTAAGGCCTCCTACATTTATAATACATATATTCAAGGCCTCCTACACTATTTCATGGCCCTCTTCCTTCAGGTGTTTCCAGCTCTCCTGGTTAAACAAGACATCTGTTCATTTAGAGCAGCTGGATCTATGTCCTTCCCATTGCTCCCAGATTTTGTCCTGCAGCTGTTCTCTGGTTCTTCCGAAGTTTCTCCCTTGAGTAACTTAATGCTTTGAGCTTCAGGCAGTTTCCAAATCCTTCAGAAGTTAAAATAACACCTTAGTCATCATCTTAGTTATAGTTTTATCTTTTCTATTACCTCTGCTTAAGTCTTTGTCTAAAATCCTTCCTGTATGGCAATCCCTGGACCTGCCCCTTCCTTCCCCACACATGAAATGTTTAGAGCCAACAATATCCTCCAGTCTGTCACAACAGGGAATGCTGGAAGCGAAATCCCAATTGTGGCCATGGGAAACTGGCTGAGAAGGACAGTTCTTTTCTATAGGAAGGAAAGCACAGAGCCCCAAGGTCTGGAAGGCAGGTGAGAGTCTCGCTAGGCCAAGGCCAGCCAGACTTGTCAGGAATGGCAGATTTTGGATGTAGGGAATTTTGGACGTGGAAACCCAATCTCAGCCATGGGCACCTGGAGAAGCAGGACATTTCATTCACATGGGAAGGAGAGCATGGAGCCTTCCCCAGTGTTTTGGGGACAGATGAGAGGTGACCCTTGTGAAACTACTGCCAGGCAGACTTGTCTGGGCAATATTCCTATGGGAAGAATCCCTGGATGTAAGGAAATTTGGAGGTGAATTCCCAGTTCTGGCCATGGGTCCCTGGAGGAGAAGGAAGAGTTCTTTTCCACTGGGAAGGAAAGCACAGAGCCTCAGTGTTTCAGCAGCAGATGAGAAGTGACCCTCAACATGCAAAGGTCACTTGGAGCAGTCAGGCAGTCCATGGGAGGCCAAACCAGCCAGAGCTGTTCTGTGTTCCCTTGGTTTTGTGGGGATGCATAGTGTCACAATGGTCCCTTGGTTCCATAGGCCCTGTGCTGCTGCATTCCCCCCTCCCCTTCTCAGGCCGCCCTGCCAGCTGAGAAATGCTCCTTGGGCCTCGGCCTTGGCCAACAGCCCCTGGGCTCAGCTCCTCTGCAGCTCATCACAAACACTGTCTGCTCCAGGCACTGCTGCTGCCCAACCAGCTCCTGCTTTCTGTAGGAGCAGCCCTGGGAACTGGTTTTGTTCCCTCAGTGGCACAACATCCCTGTTCTCACCCTGCCAAAGAAAGCTGTTGGTGCCAAGTGTGGCCAGGATGAACCATTGCTGGGACTGAAGCCCCTCTCTTGGGGCCCTACAAACAGCGCTCCAAAAGGAGCCCTTGGAGCTCTCCTGGGCCAGCCACTCCCTCGCAGTGGGGCCTCTCCCAGCCGGGAACTCTCCCGTTTGCTGCACTCGGGGATCCTGAACAACCACAGAGCCTGGGCCCATCCCCCCACTCCTCCAGGCTCAGCCCTTTGCCCACTGGGGAGATGCCAAAGCATCAGCAGGGAGCATTCCCTGCCCTCGGGGGAATTGCTCACAGGTGTCTTGCACTGACTCTTTGTGTCTGTGTGCACACAGGAGTGCCTGTGCTGGGGAATTGTGGCAGAAATGCTGCTCTCTGAGGGGCTTGAGTGCCTTGGAGAGCTGAGTCAGCCAGATATCCAGATAGCAGTAAGTAAGGTTAAGTCACGAGGTCTAACCTAAGTTAAATGCTTATAAGAGTTGCTCTTTTGCTAGGTTGTTAAGATTAATTTAATTTATTAGCTAAATTGAATATTAAATGTTATTCCCCTGTTAAATAGCTAAGTCCTATGTTTTAAGTTAGGTTAAATACTGTTAAGTGCTGTTCTTTTGCTAAATTGTGAAATTGAAGGTATCAGCTAAGGTTAAGGTTTTAGTTAAGTCCTGTTGAGTTTGAGCTCTGTTAAGCTTTTAGGCTGTATTCCTTTTATCTTTGCCCTCACTGTCCTTGTGTCACACACACACACAGAGGGACAGTTCTCAGTTCATTTCTGGTTTGATAGCCTGGA
>JALJVW010000123.1:0-48691 GCA_024865655.1 Emberiza elegans | reverse complement strand
AAGAAATTACAATGTTTTCCTGTCAGAAACAGGGAATTTCCCAGATCTTCTTGATGCTTCTACTAATGGCACGGAAAGAAATACTGATCTTCCTTTCTACCTTTGCCACCAACATTAAGTCTACTATTTTGTTGTATCTAACATATTTCATAAGTCCTGTACCTCTCTGTAATTGTCTTGTGGGCAGAGATCTTCACAGCACAAGTTCAGGATCTTCCTTAGTCAGGGTTCCTCCAAGGCTCTGCCTGACTAGCCAGCCCACTCCTTTTTATCCCAGTTACCTTGACTAACCACAGCTGCAGCCCAATGAAGAACATCACAGCTGCAGCCAACAAGGATAACTAGGACCGGCCAGGTAAAGATATTCAAATATAGTACAGGTATATAATACATATATTTAAGGCCTCCTACATTTATAATACATATATTCAAGGCCTCCTACACTATTTCATGGCCCTCTTCCTTCAGGTGTTTCCAGCTCTCCTGGTTAAACAAGACATCTGTTCATTTAGAGCAGCTGGATCTATGTCCTTCCCATTGCTCCCAGATTTTGTCCTGCAGCTGTTCTCTGGTTCTTCCAAAGTTTCTCCCTTGAATAACTTAATGCTTTGAGCTTCAGGCAGTTTCCAAATCCTTCAGAAGTTAAAATAACACCTTAGTCATCATCTTAGTTATAGTTTTATCTTTTCTATTACCTCTGCTTAAGTCTTTGTCTAAAATCCTTCCTGTATGGCAATCCCTTGTTGATGGTGGGCATGTCAGACGTTGCTGGTATGTCACAGGGGGCTGAGGGAAGTGTTTTGATGTTTATTAAATTTTATCATGTTCACATTTTTTATGTTGGCCATGAAGAGAAATCTTTCTGTGCCTCTGAGTCTCACCAGTTCCTGACCCCCAAAGGACACAAAACTGATGAGTTGTGGTTCCCACACCAGTGGCTGCACTTGGACCTCCCTCCATAGCCTGAGCAGAGCTCTCTTGTCCCAGAAAGTCCCTGGCAAAGGAGGGATGAAGGAAACAGGACAGGCTGTGGGGATCAGGGGCAGGGCAGAGCCAGGGAGAAGAATGACTTTTGCATTGGATGGAGCTGTGCCTTCCCTTGGCTTTGTTGGCTGACAAGAAATGAACATCCCTCTGTGTCTCGGGCAACTCCTTCTCCAAGGGAAGCAGGTGGGAGTTGGAGCCAAGGAGCTGAAAGCTGCAGGTGCAGCCTGGGCTGGAGGGAGCTCAGATTTGCACAAGGCTGCTCTGAGTGCCAGGGCTTGGATGGGGAAATGGTGGGGTGGGGGTAGGAACAGAGTCTGATTGATTGTCAGCCATGGAGGGTCTTGATTTTCATCTCTATTCAAACTGCATGAGGATGTACTTGGATTCAGTGTCAATTGGAGATTGCTATTAACGGGGAAAAAAAACCTAAACAGGAGCAAAAAAATGTTTTCTCCATTTCTTTTTAAATAGAATATATTTAGATGAATGCACTTCTGAAATCTCTCTTATTAACCACAAAATATTTGGAAATGTAAATCAAGTTATTCCCAGAGGCTATCTTGTGAAGGTGTTGGGAATGTTAATGAGCCCTGGGACACTGAATTCCTGCACTGAAGAGCTGAAGGCTGAACAAGCCTCTGGAGCAGGAAAATTCAGCAGCAGCCTCCAAGTTGCTGAGGATGTCAGCAGCCCCCACTGAGGCCATCCCTGCCCAGAGACCATGGGGGAATGGACAGACAAGGATAGCGTCCCTGGGGCTGGGGCAGCACAACTCAGAGGCACCAGCGGCTGCAGCTGGGAAATGGAGTGTGGAATGTGGCTGGGAAAGCCCTGCCTGGGCTGTGCCAAGCAGGACACACAAGCCCTGACCCCCATCTACCAAACAACTCTTTCAAGGAGACATTTAAAAGGAATACAGTTGTTTGTGTACTCTGAGTTGGATGTACTGCAGAAATACCAACAGGAGATTCTCAGGAGCCCAAAAGAACACAACACCCTTGTTGTAGTTAGCATATTTCAAGAGTCCTGTACCTTTTGATGTTGTCTCATGGGCAGCAGATCTTCACAGCACAGACTCTGGGTCTTCCTCAATCAGGGCTTTATTCCTCGGAGGCTCTCCCAACTGGCCTGCCCACCCCCTTTTTATCCCAGTTACCTTGACTGGCTAAGGATAGCTTTTTGCCCAAATGAAGGACATCGGAAAAATAGCCCATCATGTTTTCTTGGACCTTTTTTGGGGCAAAGATATTCAAATACAATACAGATGTAATTAACATGGACTCAAGGGCCACTAACACAATACATATATTTTCAAGGGCCTCCTATATTTCCCCGTTTCTCTTTTACTTTACAAAAACATGTTATTCAATTACAATATTTCAGATAACAATACTTCAGATAGCAGTTACAATACCTCAAATACAATATATATTCCATGACTCAAAGGCCATGATACAACACACACAGCTCCTTGTTCAAAGACCATTCTTTAACAGCTCCTGGCTGTCACAGCTCCCTGATCCAAAAGCCATGTCACAGCTCTTGGCTGTCCTGTTCTTCCAATTCCTCTGTCCTGGCTCAAAGGCCACCACAGCTCCCGGCTGTCCTATTCTTCCAGCTCCTCTGTCCTGGCTCAAAGGCCACCACAGCTCTCGGCTGTCCTATTCTCTGCTATCACACCAGGGACACCAGATGTTGTAGTTAGCATGTTTCAGGAGTCCTGTACCTTTTCATTGTTTTCTCGTGGGCGGCAGATCTTTACAGCACAGACTCTGGGTCTTCTCAGGTCAGGACTCCTCAGAAGCTCTCCCAACTGGCCTGCCCAAAACTTTTTATCAGTTATCTTGACTGGCTGGAGCTGATTTTTATTTAACAATGAAGGACACCACAGCTGCAGCCCATCAAGTTCTATTTAGGACCTTACCTGGGGCAAAGATATTCAGATACAATACAGATATAATTGACATGGACCCAAGGGCCATTAACACAATACATATCTTTTCAAGGGCCTCCTATACACCCTTTACTGGGAACTTTAGAAAATCAGGGAAACTCTGGGAAATGGTTTAATAGGACATTCAATCAACAAAAAACGCTTCTCTAAGCACTGACTTGGCCCATTTAACTCTGCAAACTCTGAGCCTGTTCAGTTTTAAGTTACTCAAAATTTGCAAGAAGAGTGAATTAGAAAGACAAAAAAAGATACAGAGAAGCACACACAGAGCTACCAGCTCCTGGATTCCAGCAGCGTTCAGATGGAAATTCCAAGAGGATGCAGGGTCAAGATGTGTTCTTGCCTTGTGGTCAGCCTTCAATACCCCTTGGTCTTCCTGCGCCCTTCCCCCAGGTGGGACTTGGGGTCCTTTGGTCCCTCAGGAGCTGGGCTGGGGGCTGCAGAGGTGGCTGTGGAGCATTGCCTGTGCTGTGCCAGGGACTGGCAGCCACTGCTGGGCTGGGATAGAGGCTCTGGGGGGATTGGGGTTCCAGGGCAGGGCCTTGCTGGGGTTCCAGGGCAGGGCAAGGCTGGACCTGCCCCTTCCTTCCCCACACATGAAATGTTTAGAGCCAACAATCTCCTCCAGTCTGTCACAACAGGGAATGCTGGAAGTGAAATCCCAATTGTGGCCATGGGCACCTGGCTGAGAAGGACAGTTCTTTTCCATAGGAAGGAAAGCACAGAGCCCCAAGGTCTGGAAGGCAGGTGAGAGTCTCACTAGGCCAAGGCCAGCCAGACTTGTCAGTAATGGCAGATTTTGGATTTAGGGAATTTTGGAGGTGGAAACCCAATCTCAGCCATGGGCACCTGGAGAAGCAGGACATTTCATTCACATGGGAAGGAGAGCATGGAGCCTTCCCCAGTGTTTTGGGGACAGATGAGAGGTGACCCTTGTGAAACTACTGCCAGGCAGACTTGTCTGGGCAATATTCCTATGGGAAGAATCCCTGGATGTAAGGAAATTTGGAGGTGAATTCCCAGTTCTGGCCATGGGTCCCTGGAGGAGAAGGAACAGTTCTTTTCCATTGGGAAGGAAAGCACAGAGCCCCAGTGTTTCAGCAGCAGATGAGAAGTGACCCTCAACATGCAAAGGTCACTTGGAGCAGTCAGGCAGTCCATGGGAGGCCAAACCAGCCAGAGCTGTTCTGTGTTCCCTTGGTTTTGTGGGGATGCATAGTGTCACAATGGTGCCTTGGATCCATGGGGCCCCGCAGTGTCATCATGGTGACTTGATTCCATGGGTTCCAGCAGTGTCACAATGGCCCCTTGATTACAAGAAGACCTGCAGTGTCACACTGGCCCCAGGGTTCAATGGGGTCCCACAATGTCACAGTGGCCCCTAGGTGTCATAAGGTGGGACCCTGTCACAATGGTCCCAAGGATTCCATGAGGCCCACAGTGTCACAATGGTCCCAAGGATTCCATGAGCCCTTGCAGTGTCACAATGGTCTCCGTGGTCCCCCAGGCCCCACAATGTCACATGACTCCTCTGTTCCATGAGCCCTGCAATGTCACAATGGACCTTTGGACCCTGGGGCTTTGCTGTGTCACAATGGTCTCCTTTGGCTCCACAGTGTCACAATGGACCACTTGAATGTCATGAGGCCCTTGGTGTCACAATGGACCTTTGGTTCCATGCAGCCCTGCAGTGTCACAAAGGCCTCTTGGTTTCACGAGGCCCCACAATATCACAATGGTCCTCCCAGGGTCACAATGGTCTCACTGGTTCCATGAGGCCTCACAGTGTCACAATGGTTGCTTTTTGTTCCATGGGGCCTCATTCTGTCACAATGGTCTCCATGTTTCCATGAGTCCCTGGTGTCACAATGGTCTCCATGATTCCATGGGTGCCCCTCAGTGTCACAATGGCCTCTTGGTTCCATGAGGCCCCAAAGTGTCTTAATTGTCTTTGCATGGTTCCATGAGGCCTTGCAATGTCACAATGGACCTTTGGTTCCATGGGTGCCTCTCAGTGTCACAATGGCCCCTTGGTTCCATGACATCCCAAAGTGTCATAATGGTCTCCATGGTTCCATGAGGCCCCACAATGTCACAATGGACCCTTGGTTTGATGGGGCCTCTCAGTGTCACAATGATCCCAAAATTCCATGGAGGCCCCGTCAGTACAGTCCCCATGGTTCCATGAGGCCCAGCAATGTCACAGTGGTCTCCATGATTCCATGAGGCCCCACAGTGTCACAATGGTCCCTTGGTCTCACAGGGCCCCTTGGTGTCACAATGGTCCCCACAGGCCCCACAGTGTCACAATGGTCCCTTGGTTCCATGGGCCCTGTGCTGCATGCCCCCTCCCTTCTCAGGCCGCCCTGCCAGCTGAGAAATGCTCCTTGGGCCTCGGCCTTGGCCAACAGCCCCTGGGCTCAGCTCCTCTGCAGCTCATCACAAACACTGTCTGCTCCAGGCACTGCTGCTGCCCAACCAGCTCCTGGTTTCTGTAGCAGCAGCCCTGGGAACTGGTTTTGTTCCCTCAGTGGCACAACATCCCTGTTCTCACACTGCCAAAGAAAGCTGTTGGTGCCAAGTGCGGCCAGGATGAGCCATTGCTGGGACTGAAGCCCCTCTCTTGGGGCCCTGCAAACAGCGCTCCAAAAGGAGCCCTTGCAGCTCTCCTGGGCCAGCCACTCCCTCTGAGTGGGGCCTCTCCCAGCCAGGAACTCTCCCGTTTGCTGCACTCAGGGATCCTGAACAACGACAGAGCCTGGGCCGATCCCCCCACTCCTCCAGGCTCAGCCTTTTGCCCTCTGGGGAGATGCCAAAGCATCAGCAGGGAGCATTCCCTTGCACTGACTCTGTGTGTCTGTGTGCACACAGGAGTGTCTGTGATGGGGAAATGTGGCAGAAATGCTGCTCTCTGAGGAGTTTGAGTGCCTTGGATAGCTGAGTCAGTCAGGCCTGTAAGTGAGGTTAAGTCACGAGGTCTAAGCTAAGTTAAATGCTTATAAGAGTTGTTCTTTTGCTAAATTGTTAAGATTAATTTAATTTATTAGCTAAATTGAATATTAAATGTTATTCCTCTGTTAAATTGCTAAGTCCTATGTTTTTTAAGTTAGGTTAAATACTGTTAAGTGCTGTTCTTTTGCTAAATTGTGAAATTTGAAGGTATCAGTTAAGGTTAAGGTTTTAGTTAAGTCCTGTTGAGTTTGAGCTCTGTTAAAGCTTTTAGGCTGTATTCCTTTTATCCTTTGCCTGTCCTTGTGTCCTTGTGTCACACACACACACAGGGGACAGTTCTCAGTTCATTTCTGGTTTGATTGCCTGGATTCTGTTTGGTTTTGTTGTTGCTTTGTTTCCCTGGTGTGCCTGAAGTGTCCAGTCAGGAGCAGAGTGACTCTTGCCAAGGAACTTTGTGCTGCTGTCCCTTAATATTCAATCTGGTTTTTGCTGATCCCTTGCTGGGGATTTTTTCAGCGCTCTCAAGGCCTCATTGGTACCAGGGTGAAGGAGGCCTGGCCCAGGCTCTGGCCCTGGGGGACACGGGGATGCTGCCGGGGGTCCCTGTCCCCCTGTGCCACCCCCAGGGCCCCAGCCCTCCGTCCCCATGTCAGGCTCTGGGGTCGATCTCGTGGAACATCCTCTGGGGGAGGCTGCGGGGCTGGGGGCGGGGGACCCGGGGGGACAGGGGACCCCGCTGTGCATGGGCAGGGTTGGACTGCTCTGGGGGGAACTGTGAGGGGGCTGGGGCAGAGTGACCTCCCCAGTGACCTCACACAGCCCCTGTGATGTCACACAGCCCCTGTGATATCACACAGCCATCTCTGTGATGTCACACAGCCCCTGTGATGTCACACTGTCCATGTGATGTCACACTGTCCATGTGATGTCACACATCCCCTGAGGTGTCACACAGCCCCTGTGATGTCACACAACCACCTGTGATGTCAAAAACTCACCCTGTGATGTCACAGTCTGTTCTGTGATGTCGGAGCCTCCTCTATCATGTTACTCTGACACCCAGTGATGTCACAACCCACTCTTTGATGTCACAGAGCCACCCTCTATGATGGCAGAATCCACGCTCTGGCCTCAGACCCTACTCTGTGATGTCACAGCCAGCTCTGTGCTGTCACAACCTCCTCAGTGATGTCACAAAACCCTCCCTGTGATGTCATACTGACACTCTATGATGTCACAGCACACAATTTGACCTCAAAGCCCACTCTTTAATGTCATACAGCCATGCCATGATCTCACAGCCTGCTCTGTGATGTCACACAGTCCCCTCTATGATGTTGTAGCTGCTCAATGACCTCTCACAACAAACTCTGTGATGTCATAGCCCAATCTGTGACCTCACACAGCCCACTCTGTGCTGTCACACAGCCCCTTGCTGACATCACAGCTGCTCTGTGCCTCCATGACACAGCCACAGAGGTGCTGCTGTGACACAGCCCCTCTGGGACATCCCACAGCCCCTGCCAGTGCTGAGCCCTGTGAGCTCTGTCTGTGCCCTGCTGGTGTCCCTGAGGGGCCCTGGCAGTGCCCCAGCCCTGCTGGGCTGTGCACAGGAGCTGCTCCTGGCCAGAGCTGTCTCTCTGCAGCGCTGCCCTTGCCAGGAGCTGCCTCTGGGCCAGGAGCCCAGCCCAGCTCAGCAGCACAGACACAGCACAAGGACTTTAATGACCCTCTGGGGCTTTGGTGCTCTTTGCATCAGACTCAGTCCCTCAGAGTGGGCTCAGAAATTTCTCAAGAACTCAAAGTGAGATTGAAACACTGAGGTTCCTTGTAGTGTTAATGGACACTGTGGGACACAACTTATGTGAAAATGCCCCGAGGTTCCAGGTAGAGCAGAACACTGGTGGCAGTGATGACACATGTGGACAAACAAGGGAAAGGTGTCTCTGGTGCTGAGCACACCTGGATGTGTTTCAGGAATGCAAAGGGCCAAGGCCTGAGCCCCAGCCCCTGGCAAGGCAGATCCTGTCCCTCCCTCATTGCTCAGGGCTCTTCCCAGGATGGGCACTGGGATGTGGGGATGTGCAATGCCAGGGGCAGGACCGTGGGGCGGCGCCTGCCAGGCTGCTGAGCAGGGACAAGGAGGCAATGAGGCCCCAGGCCTGCAAGGGTCACTTGTCCCCTCGTGGCCTCAGGCCCAGGGCCAGCAGCCATGGCCAAAGTGCTGCCCAAGTTGGCTCTGTCAGGGCTGTCTTGCAGCTGCTGCCCATCCCTGTGCCCTGTGCAGCCCAGGCTGTCCCACGGTGTCCCTGCCCTGCACCTCTGTCTCTGCAGGCTGTCAGCATCCCCCAGCTGCTCCACCTGGCTGGGCCCTTCCTTTGCTGACAGCTCTGCCTCCTGCCTGCCTCTGCCTGCCCACACAAAGCCTTGGGCTGTTCCAGGCTCCTTCTGGGGGATGTGCTGCACCACAGCCCTGCCCTGTCAGGGAAATTCCTTTCTCCTGGTGTCCAGTCTGGGCCTCCCCAGCTGCCCTTGGTGCTATTATGCCTTCTTCAGGCTCATTTCCACTATGAAGAAAAGTTCCAGACTCTCTGAAACCACCCTTCCATCCCTCCCAGGCTATTCCTGTTCTGTCCTCAGTCTCCACACCACTGAGCCCAGAGCCTGCAGACTCTCCCTGCTGGTTTTGTGATGAGGCCTCCAAACCCCATCTTGGGAGATTTTTGAAAAAAAAAAAGACCTCTGAAAATGGAAAAATAGTGATCAAAGTTATTTTCTCCCAAATCTTGCAGTGATAGAACAAGGGTCAATATCTTTAAACTGAATGAGGGTGGATTTACATTTGTTAGAAAGAGGAAAT
The DNA here is from genome assembly GCA_024865655.1 of Emberiza elegans. Classification (NCBI taxonomy): domain Eukaryota; kingdom Metazoa; phylum Chordata; class Aves; order Passeriformes; family Fringillidae; genus Emberiza; species Emberiza elegans. The sequence continues at coordinate 39,938 of JALJVW010000123.1, read as the reverse complement.
ATTTTACAATTATGAGAGTGGCACAAAACTGCAACAGTTATTCCAGAGAAGTGGGTGCCCCATCCCAGGAATTGTCCAAGAGCAGGAGCTTTGTGCAGCCTGACCCAGTGAAACCCTCTCATCCCCAGTGACAGAATTCCTGTAGTGTGGGTTCTCTGATGTGCTGGGTGCCCTCACAACGCTTCTGGCCAGAATGTCTGCTGAGGGCAGCCAGGCTGCTGCAGGGGCAGTGACCTCACAGCCATCACCATGGCAGCCCTGCCCCCTGGGCCTGGCTCTCCCCTTTCCTCTGCCCCTGCCTTGGCTCTGCTAGCATGAAGAGTTTTGTCATTGATATCTTGTCCCCAAGGTGCTGGGGCCAATGGCTTCCCAGTCAGGCTCCTGGAGCACAAGTGGCTTTTCAGAGCCCAGCCAGGAATGAGCCCTGAGGCAGCAGCTCTGCAGTGGTGGCCACCAGGCCAGGCTGCCAAGGGAGGCTTCTGGCCATGGCCTGCAAGCAGCTGCTGCTGCCAAGGTGCCTTTGGTGCCTCAGGCTCTCCCTGGCACAGCTCCCAGCACGGCACTCTGCCCTTGTGCCCGAGGCCTTCCCTGTGCTGGGGCTGGCCTGGGGCTTTTCCTGCAGCGGGACCTGCCCTGCTCATGGCACAGGAAAGGCAGTTCCTGCTGGAGCAGGAGGCTCTGCCTGCAATGGGCTCCAACAACTCCAGCAAGGCCCTGTTGACTTCAAAATTGCTCCCTAGAGCACTATATTCTAATAATTGTTATAGCTCCTGTACTGTGGAGTAAATAACTCTGGTTTAGATCTTTCTGTCTAATCATGATCAGAATCAATTTATATTTAATAAATTAATCTGGTATTCTATCATTAAACCTGTGGGACAAATTGTGTTAAAGTTGAATTCCACCTGTCCAATCTTTACAAACCTTTGACAAATTCTGGGGCTGGGATTGGATCCAGCCCTCCCAGTCTCCTCTTTTAGAAGGAATTTTAGAAGTCTAGGGGGGCCCCTGCAGGGGTTTGAGGATCCATGGTGGGTTTTTGGGTGTCATTTCTCCATCTCATGACTCAACAGGAGTTTCTCCAATAAAGAAATAAAGCTTTTGCCTGAAGCTCCCACTGTGCCCATGACAGGAACCCCTGTGAGTGTCTGGGACATCCCAGCTTTTGGCAGCCTGGGGACTCCTGGGATGTCACCGTGGAGCCCCCCATGAGTGCCTGTGACAGATCGGTGCCTTTGCAGCCCAAGGTCCCCTGGGATGTCACCATGGAATGGCTGTGACTGCCTCTGACCACAGGGCTCTTTACCATCCCCAGAAAGCCCTGGGAGGTCTCCATGGAGCCCCTGTCTCTGCCTGTGACATTCCAGCTTTTGAACAGCCTGGAGACTCTTGGAAAGTCCCCATGGAACCCCTCTGAGGGCCTGTGACAAATCTGATCCTTAGGTCAGGGCAACCATCACCCCCTGCCCCTGTTGCTATCACCAGGTCCCTGTTGTTATGGTCAGGCAACCATCACCAGCCCCCTGTTGCTATGGTCAGTCCTTGGCAGCTCCATGGAGACCCCATGCCCAGGGTGTGGTTGCCATGGACACCAGCTCAGGCCTGCAGCCAGAGCCCCATGTTGCCATGGCAACCATTGGCAGCCCCATCCCCAGGTTCATGGGATCCCAGAACCACAGAATTGGCTGAGAACTGGGAGGGACCCATCAGGATCCTCCAGTCCAACTGCTGGCCCTGCACAGGACACCCCAACAATGCCAGCCTGGGCCTGGCAGCGCTGTCCAAATGCTGCTGGAGCTCAGAGAGCCCCCTGGAGCTGGGACCCTTCCCTGGGGAGCCTGGGCAGGGCCCCAGCAGCCTCTGGGCAAAAACCTTTTCCTGACATCCAACCTGAGCCTGCCCCAACTCAGCTGCAGCCGTTCCCTCCACTCCTGTCCCTGGGCACCAGAGGGAAGAGGTTCCCACAGCCCCAGCCAGGGACCCGCTCCCAAGGCTGTTGCCATGGCCACCAGGGCTGGCACCAGCTGGGATGCTCAGTTTCCATGGGCCGGGGTTCAGGAATGGGATTCCCCAATTTCCTGCTCCCACTAAAACCACACTGCCCTCGCTGCCCTCCTGCCTCCCATGGAAAGCACAAAAGGCAAAGATCCCAGGCTGGGATGAGAACAATTTATTGGGAACAGCAACAAGATAAGGAACAAACAGGAATAAAAACAATATTGACAACAGAAGGGATAAATAAAAAAAACTATTTACAGGGAAAACTAAAACATCAACAACTGGGTCTTCCTGGCCACATATTTCCTCCTGCCTGGAAAGGACACCCTTCTCCTCAGGGAGAGAGAGAGAGAGAGTCCCTTTCCTGCCCCTGGCAATGACCTGAGGTGGGAGTGAATGTAATGACACGGCCATGGCCAGACCCTCATGTTCTTCAATCCCACATCATATCATTGCAGGGGCAGGAAAAGAAACAGGTGTCTTCCCAGCATGGATCACAGGGAAAATGGATCACCAGGGCTCTTCCCAACGTGGGACCTCCCATGGGGAAAGAAGCTGGGCCTGGGCATGAAGCTCTTCCTGCAGTTGGGGCACTTGCAGGGCTTCCCTTACTGGTGACTCCATTGGTGTCTGGTCAAGTCCGAGCTCATGGACAAGTTCTTCCCATGATGACACTCAACTTGTAGGGCCTCTCCCTGGTGTGGATATGCTGGTGGGTGATGAGGGTGAGTTTTTTCTTGAAGCCCTTCCCGCAGTCAGGGCAGCGGAAGGGCCTCTCCTGTGTGAATCCGCTCATGCAGGCGGAGAGATTGTGAGCTGGTCTGGAACCTCTTCCCACAGGTGGGGCACTCATAGGGCCTCTCCCAGTGTGGATGCGCTGGTGGATGATGAGGTGGAGTTGCGTTTGAAGCCCTTCCCACACTCAGGGCAGCAGAAGGGCCTCTCCCTGTGTGAATCTGCTGGTGGCGGAGGAGGCTGGAGCTGGTCTTCTGAAACCTCTTCTGACACTGGGGACACTCATGGGGCCTCTCCCCCCACACTCGTGTGGATGCGTTGGTGGGTGATGAGGGGAGCTGCAGCTGAAGCCCTTCCCACACCCCCCACACACTCGTAGGCCCATTCCCCAGTGTGGATCATCTGGTGGCTGATCAGGGTGCTGCTCTGCCTGAAGCTCTTCCCACACTCCAAGCACTTGTAGGGCTTCTCCCCATCATGAAGCTGCTCATGGGACCACCAGCTCTGAGCTCTGGCTGAAGCTCTGTCCACCTTCCTGGCACAGGGTGGGTCTTTCCTCCTCAGAGCACCCTGGGCTGGGTTTGGAGCCCCTCCTCCTGTGGGATCTCTGGGGCTTTTCTTCCCTGTTGGATTCCTGTGCACTGGAGTTGCTCAAAACAGCCTCTTCCATGAGGTTCTGCCATGGGGATTTTTCCTCCATGGTCTCCATCCTCAGCTCCTTCTCTGGGGAGGAAGGACAAGGAGAGGATGGGATTTGCCTCCATGCCAGAGGGAAGGGGAAGGAGATCCCCCAGTGCATCCCTGGCAGGACGGCGTTGGCAGCAGGGCTTGTCCTGCAGCCAGGGGCCATGCTGGGCTGGGAGATGGAGCAGGAGAGGGGGAAAGGGACACTGACTTCCTCCTCACCTGCCTGGGTGTCCCAGGGCATCTTCCTCTTCCTTTGGACAGCCTCCTCCTCCATCTGGCAAAGGTTTGGGAATGGGAAATCCTGTTTTGGGAGGAAAACAAAGGGATGAGCACATTGTCTTTTTTACTGGTTTGAAGGCAAACCTGGGGAGAGTCTAAGCCAGAATTACAATTTAATAAGAAAATTAAGATCAAGGCAATGATACAGAAACACTGCCTTAAACTGACAGAGTCAGGATATAACCTGACACCCTGTTGGTCAGGGTGGTGGCAGCAGTCCCATTAAATGGTGGCTGCAGTCCTGTTGGAGTGATGAACGTGATTCTGTCAAAGCAGTGATCCTGTAGAAGGGTCTGGTCTTCCTCTGAAGGTCCAGTGGTGGTTCTGGAGCTCTTGTCCTCTGGGAATCCAGTAGGCAAGCTGCTCCTGGTGTTTCAAGCCTCAGCTTATATCCAGGTAGGAATGCTTGGATCCTCCCCTGGGCGGAGCATCCCACAATGGGATGATGGAATTTGATCAGTCCTGCAGTGACACTCAATGGCCCATTCACAGAAGATATCTCCCCTGGAGGGCGTTATCAGGGGTGAGTCATGGAAGAGATAAAGAACACTGCCCCACCTGTTTATAGCAGTTGATGAAGATGGGGATTGAAAACATGCATTTGGTTACATCTTGCATTGCAACCTGAAACAGTGGGGTAATCCCTGCTCAGGGGGTGAACACCACCCCCCTTACCCAAACTGGCTCAGGTGTAAAACCCCCACCCTGGGAAGGCCACACACACAGGGGACAATGTCACACTTGCCCTGCTCCAGGGGAGGTCTCTGTCCCTGTCACTCCCTTGCTCTCCCCCTTTTTCTCTTTCTTTCCATCTCTCTCTCTACCTCACATTTACTGTTCAATAAAATCCACGCTGGATTTGGTCTCATTAGCACCTTAATTTGGGCAGAGGCATCTCTCTAACAATTTTCTTAACCAGATTGTATCATTATTTTGGCCCAGTGAGTTCAGGGCACTGTTGTCTGACCCCAAGTGCCTTTGACAACAGCATGGTTCCCTCCTCTGAGGAGGTTGTCGTTCTCTCTGGAGGAACTCTTGGAAACTTGGACGCAGCTTCCTCTGAGCGACTTATGGGAGAGTTGATGAGGAAAATGGCTGTTGTGGGTGGCCAGTGAAAAGAAAATATTTTGTTGTCCTTCCTTGAAAAGTTTGTTAAAATCACTGGAGGAAAGGGAGAAAATGATACCAGCGAGACTGACAAGGTTCATTCACCCCACAGTGAGGGAACACAAGGCTGCTAAAAGTCCCACAAGAAGCCCAGCTCAAGTAGCTAAATTCCCAAATAACTCCTGAATTCCCAGGCTTGGGGGCTTTGCCAAATGTCAGAATCATTTTTCTCTTCATCCCTGTCACCTTTGTGACAGCTACACAGAGTTTCCCTTCCTTTTCAATAATATCTGTATTGGGCCAAATTTCCACTTTTCTTTTTTATTGAACCTGCCAGCAGCTGAACTGGAGCTGTGCAGGAACCAATGAAACTTGGAATTGCCACATCACTGCTTGGATTGTCAATTTATTCATGTTTGGGATTTGTTTGCACTTTAATCACATGTGACTTGTGGGAAAAATCAAATATTCATCAAAGTGATTTATATGCAGAGTTAAGTTTGATTTCTGCCAAGTTTATTTTCTCCAGTGCCCAGGGGATGCTTGAGGGGTCTCTGTGCCTCTTGCCCTGGGGGATGCTTGGGAGGGGCTGGGGGGGGTTTCCCTGTCCCTGTCACCCCAGGCCATTCCCCAGGGGTGTCCCTGTCCCTCTCACCCCAGGCCATTCCCCAGGGGTCTCCATCATTCTCACCCCAGGGAATGCCTGGGGGTCTCCCTCCCTCTCACCCCCTGTGCCAGGGGTGCTCAGGGCAGTCTCTGTCCCTCTCAGCCCAGGGGATGCTCAGGGGTCTCTGTCCCCTCACCCTGGGGATGCTCAGGGGTCTCCATCCCTCTGGCCTCAGGCAATGCCTGTGCAGGGCTGGGGACCAGGGGCTCTGTGTCCCTCTCACCGCTGAGGGTGCTCAGGGGCTGGGGGCTCTCCGACCTTCTCACCCCTGGGAGGCCGGGGGGTCTCTGTCCCTCTGTCCCTGCCCTGCTGTGACCCCACCCAAACATCATCGGGCTCAGAGGGACAGAGACACCCCCAAACCCCCAGAAGGGCTGAACCTGGGATTTGGTTTGGGGCTGAGGATTTAGGAAGGGGCTGGAATTGGGGCTGGGATTGGAGTTGGGGCTGAGATTTGGATTAGAGCTGGGATTGGGGTTAAGGCTAGACATGGGATTGGCTTTAGGGCTGGGGTTGGGATTGGGTCTGGGGCTAGACAAGTCTGGGACTGGGATGTGATTAAATACAGAACTGTGAGTGTGTCTAAATGTGGAGTGAGATTGAGACCAGGATCAGGGTCAGGTTTGGGACTGAGCTCACCCAGAGCAGGACAGGGGGGATGTCACTGCAGGATGTCCCTGGCATCATCCCAGCCCTCCTCAGGCACCTCCAAACATGGGGGGCAGCTGGGTGCTCCAAGATCCAGGTGCTCCCACACTGCCCCTCAATACCAGGCGAGCATTCCCTGAGGGCAGCCCTGACTGTGACCCTTGGGGCTCTGGGATCAGCCCTCACATCCCTGTGGGAGCAGCTGCAGACAGGATGAGAGATTTCCCCCCCCCCCTCCTGTGGAAGGATGAAGCCCAGCTGCCCTTTTTTTTCTGGTGCCTCCTCCTCTCCTCAGCTGAGGATGTCAAACTCCCCAGGAGCAGGAAAATCCCCATTCCCTGTTTCCTTGTTGGCTGCAGCCTGGAACATCCACCCAGAATGAAAACCTTTCTGACAGCCCTGCTGAATGACACTTGAGGAGGTTTGTGAGAAAGGGAGGAAATTGTATTTTGATAGGAAATAAAAGGTTGGAAAATTATTTCTTTCTGTCCCATTCATTTTCAGTCAGTTCCAGTTCTGTTTTTTTCAGAGTGCCACCTTCTCAGCTGATTGTGTTTGTGTCCTCCTTTCTCTCCTGCCTCTCTTTGTCTGCTCTGTTTCTCTCTCAGTGTCTCCCTTGATCCAGGGCAGCTCCCACCAAAAACCCTGCCCTGACTTAATTCCCAATCCAGGAGCTACAATAACCATGGGTGAAGTTATGAAGGCTGGCATTGAAATGTCACTGTAAGATCTTGCTCCACTTGGCTTTTGGCTCCTTCTTAAGAGCTTTGCCTTCCAGGGCAGGAACATCTTTTCCTGGCTGGGAACTGGAATTCCAGCCCCTGGGAGTGTGTGCCATGGATCCCAGAGGGGCATTCCAGAGGCTCCCAGGGTGCTGCTCCTGCCGTGCCTCCCAAGGAGCTGTGCAGGGCCAGGGGACAAGGTCCAGCAGCTCTGTGGGCTCCCAGAGCACACAGCAAAGGTGGCTTTGCTGGACATTTTCCAGCACCTTCCCCGCTGAAAGCAGAGGGAGGGAGGAAATGGAAGCGAGTCCCCGACAAAATCCTGGAAGGATTGGGCTGGGAAGGGACCCTGCCCATGGGTTAGGATTTCGCGAGGGAGAGACGCCTCTGCCCCAGTGAAGGTGCGAATGAGACCCTGGGAGCGCAACCTGCGGATCTGCTCGAACTTGGATTGAACTGAACAAGAAATGGGGAGAGAGAGAAAGAAATCGGGAAGAGAAAGAGAAATCGGGAAGAGGTCTCAGAGGGACAGAAAGAAATCAGAAAATGGTCTCGGGGAGGAATCGGAAAGAAGGAGGAAAAGGCTCCCTCCCGGACTCGGCAGCTCCCAGGGACACACACACGCAGGGCGCAGCGCCTTTCACAATTCCAGCCAATCAGAGGACGCGCTGAACAATTTCCAGCCAACCAGCGCTTTTCTCGCCGATGACTCACCGGTTGCCAGGCGGGCCCGCAGAGCCCAGCGGCCCCGAGCGGAATTTGGGGCTCGGGCCGGGGGGACGGATCCGCCCCGGGGGGGTCCCCGAGCCCCCTGCCCAGCCCTGGGGCCGATCGGGGGCGCCCCCACCCAGCAGCCGGTGCTGCAGGGCCGCGCGGGCAGAGCGGGGGAAAGGGGGGGTCCGGGCTGGGAGCGGAGGGAATGCGGGAGGAAGAGGAGGGAGAGGAGGAGCAGGAGCGGGAGCGGGAGAATCCCGGCGCTCGCAGCGCCCGCACGCTGAGCCTGCAGCACCCCCTGCCCCGGGAGCATCGCCCCCAGCCCCGAGCCGCAGGTGAGGGCGAGGCCGAGCTCGCCCCGGCTCCAGCCAGGGGTCTCCGGGAGGATTTTCTTGGGGAGCGTTCGGAGCCGGCAGATCCCGGACTCGAGCCCCGGATATCTCCGGGCTCCCCAAGAGGAGCTTGTTCGGGGGAGAGGAGCCGCGATCGCCCCTCAGGAGGGTCCTGGGGCCCACGTGGGGATGGCCCGGTACCGACGGGGCGGGACATTGGTTTTGGGGATCCCCGTGAGAGCCGGGGCTGTGGAACGGGGAGCCCCCGGGGCGGGAGAGGGGAAGGGGCGATCCCGGAGCTGGGGGACCCCGGCAGCCCGGAGATGAGGCGGGACGGGACCCCTGACCCTGACAGGGGCCGTGTCCTGGGGTGACTTCATGATGCTCGTACCCCCATCGGTCTGTTTAGCCCAGAAATGAGTTCTGCACCTTTAAGGCTGGTTCTGAGAGCGAAGGGGAGGAGGAAGAAGCTGCAGTTTGTTTTCAGAAACTGCACTCACTCCTCCACATTCCGGCTCCTGAACTGCTGTGATGTCTTAAGGAGCTGGAACAGAGGCCACACGGAGCTAAGAGGAATAAAATAGATTTTTATTGAAGTGCCTTATAAAGCCACGCTCAGGCAGTATTGGAGTCACAGTTGTGGCTCTGCCTGGATGGCTCCAAGATGGGAGCAAAAGAGGGCTTTGTCACGAGGTCTCACATTTTATAAGTTTTAGTCCATTTGCATAGAGGAGTTAACTGCCCAGTTAATACCTTCAAATTATGAAGTTTCATCCTCCTTGCTTGCTTGCCTGCTCTCCTCTTTTCATGTTGTTTATGCTTTGGGGCTGAAGTTTGAAGAGATTGTCCTTGAGTCTCCAGCTAGAGCAGGATTGTTTTGTCTTCACCCCTCTGTGAAAAAAGATCCCAGTAACACTTAATATAAAGCTAAAACTTCACACCAAAACAGAACAGAAAAACTTAAACCCTAAGGTATCAGTTGTCTGTAGTTGGACAGACAGCAGGACAGAGCTCTCCTTTGCTTTTAGTTAGTTTTTAGCTCGCTGAGGCAGAGAAGTTCCCTGGACTGTGGTTTTTTTTTTTTTTGGAGCTGTTTAAACCTGCTCTGGACTGAACACCCAGAACACCACCGGCAGCTCACACCTGTGGCCCCACCAGGCCGGGCCTGGGCTGCAGCATTTCCAGTGCTGGAGGGACTGATAAGAGACTGATAAGAGACTGAGTGAGCTGAGCTACAGCCCACAGAGGGACTTTCTGAGTTTGTTATCTCTTTTGGAGTGGCAAGAGGTTTTATTGTTTAATATTGTTCATTTTTTGTGCTGGTGAATGCTTTGCCTGTTAAATAAACAGTTTTTTTTCCCTTTTCTCCAAGGAAATATTTTCCTGATCCAGTTGGGGGGGGGCTGCTTGAATCTGCTTTCTAGAAAAACCCTTTTGGAGATTTTCTCCCAAATTTGCCCTAAAACAGGACAGGGCAGTGGGAAGAGGGGAGATCCCCAAGTGGCTGGTCTGGGGTGAGGTTGGAAAAGGGGACTCCAAAACCCCCCAGCATCCCTAAGCAGGACTCTGGAGAGGGGGGATCCCTAGGACCCATGGGATCCCCAGCAGCCCTGAGACGGGGACCACCAGAACCCCAGAGGGATGAGATTGGAAATGGGACATTCCTGGTGGCTTTTTTTTTATTCAGTCTTGATTTTTGAAGGTTTTCATGGACACGAGATGACTTCTGGAGATGGACTTGGGCAGGATGAATCCCCAACCCAAGGCATTCACACCTTGTTTTTCCCCAAACCAGGATTTCCCATCCCCAAACCTTGGCTGGATGGAGGAGGAGAAGGCTGCAAGGAAGAGGAAGATGCCCCAGGACACCCAGGCAGGTGAGGAGGAAGTCAGTTTCCCTTTCCCCTCTCTCCTGCTCCATCTCCCAGCCCAGCACAGCCCCCAGGCTGCAGGACAACCCCAGCTGCCAACCCCGTCCTGCTGGGGATGCACTGGGGATCTCCTTCCCTTCCCTCTGGCACAGGAGGCAAATCCCATCCTCTCCTTGTCCTTCCTCCCCAGGGAAGGAGCTGAGGATGGAGACCAGGGAGGACAAATCCCCACAACAGAACATGGTGGAAGAGGCCATTTTGGGCGGCTTCACAGTGCAGGAATCCAATGGGGAGGAAAAGCCCCAGAGATCCCACAGGAGGAGGGGCTCCAAACCCAGGCCAGGGTGCCCAGAGGAGGAAAGACCCACCCTGAGCCAGGAAGGCAGCCAGAGATCCACCCAGAGCTCAGAGCTGGTGGCCCATGAGCAGCTTCAGGACAGCAAGAGGCCCTATGAGTGCTTGGAGTGTGGGAAGAGCTTCAGGAAGAGATTCAACCTGATCTGCCACCAGAGGATCCACACTGGGGAACGGCCCTACAAGTGTGGGGAATGTGGGATGAGCTTCAGCCCCAGCTCCGACCTGGTTGTCCACCAGAGGTTCCACACCAGGGAGAGGCCCTACGAGTGTCCCCAGTGTCAGAAGAGGTTTCACACCAGCTCCCACCTCCTTGTACATAAACGAATTCACACAGAGGAGAGGCCCTTCTGCTGCCCCGACTGCGGGGTGGGCTTCAAGCACAACTCCACCCTCATCACCCACCGGCGCATCCACACTGGGAGAGGCCCTACGAGTGTCCCCAGTGTGGGAAGAGCTTCTCAGACCGCTCGTTCTTTACCCGACACCAACGGAGGCACCAGTAAGGGAAGCCCTGTGAGAGCCCCGACTGCAGGAAGAGCTTCATGCACTGCTCCAGCTCCATCCCCATCGGAGGACCCACATTGGTCAGAGCCCTGGTGACCCACATTCCCTTTGATACACAGTCAGAAGTGGCTGGTGTTCCTTTTTCTTTGCCTCTAATTATATTTTGATTTATCTTCCTCCCTTCAAAACAGAAAATTGGGGTAAAAATCAACAAATTCATCAAAGGCATTTAAAGCCTCACATTTTACTTGTGTTTTGGGGGAATCTTGGATTCTGGGAGATATCTGGGAGGATATGGGGGGGGTTGGGGGGGTATTTGGTTTAGTTGTCTTTATTTCTTGGCACTCCAAAAGACGAGAGGGATTGATCTGTCAGCTTGAAACCACTCAATGCCACTGAAAACTACTCAATCCCACCCCAAAATTCCTCAATTCCACAGCCCCTCAGGGTGGAATGGGATTGGAAGGGGATTGGGTGAAGTGTGCTGCAAATCAGGAGGGGTGAGATGGGCATTGGGTGGGGCGGGATGGGTGGGATGGGGTTTGGGCAGTGTGAAATGGGGGAAATACGGCTTGGGAAGGGGTCTTGATGTCCAGCAGGGGTGGGATGGGTTGGGGTTGGGACTGGGGAGGTGGGTGTGAAACAAGACAGGTGAAGTTTGGGGATGATGAAGGGAAGGGGGAGCCTGTTACTGAATGAGTTTTTGGATATGAAAACGATGACATGTCCCACGGCCCCAGAGCTCAGAGCAGCTGAGATGGCGCTGGATCCAAGGCCAACTGTGGATCTCTCTCTCCCTCTTAGTCTTCTCCTGATTTCCTCTTCTCAACATCCACACCTTCTCCAGGCAAACTGTTCCAGGAGGGTCTTTTTTCTGAATCCCTTTCCTAAACCTCAGCTCTCTCCATTTGGATCCATTCTCCCTTGTCCTGTCCCTGCCTGCCCTCGTACAAAGTCCCTGTCCAGCTTTCTTGTAGGTTGCCCTCAGGTCCTGGAAGGCCACAGCTGGATCAAGGCTGGGTCTCTTTCCCAGGCTGAAGAAGCCGAGCTGTGTCAGCCTTTCCTTGCAGGAGAGGAGCTGCAGCCCTGGCACCATCTGGGTGTCCCTGCTGGCCCTGCTGCAGCGTGTCCCCCTCCCCTGCCGTCCGTGCCGGGGAGCCCGGCAGAGCCGGAGGCAGCGCTGCAGGCGCAGGGTCAGCGGCGGGGAGGAGACACGGCCCTGGCAGCGGCTCCGGGAGCAGCGATTGGCGCTGGGCCGCCCGCCCTGCAGAGAGCCGGGGCCCTTGTGCCTGCCCTTGTGCCCAGGGCGCCTTTCCCCACCGCCCGCCCGCCCGCCCGCTCGGGGGAAATGCCCCCTGTGCCGCCCCTCAGGGCCGCCCCTCGCCGCTGCCCCGGGGGCTCCCGGCGCCAGCTGCAGGGCCCCAGGCCTCGGCCTCACCCTGCTCAGCCCAAGGCCTGGAAAAGCAGATTCAAACACCCACCCAGAAAGTGCCCAGGATGCCAAGGTCGATCTTTTGTCCTCAGCACAGGTTTGCTATCATAGTCTGGATGGGATTATAAAATCACCAGGAGAAAAGAGCATGAACAAGTTCTGCTTTGGCAGTACTTCAAGGCTTTGAGGGAGAGGGTTTGTGGGGCTTACTCGCTCACAGGGATGCACAGAAAGTGTTGAAATGATAAAAATACTCCAAACCCCTTAGAACTTGGAAGGAAAACCTGAGGCACTGGCAGCCAGCACCTCAGAAACACCTGGCTTTTGCTCCTCTCTTGCACCTGACAGCTTCCTGGGCAGGGGCAATTCTTCCAATTGCATCAGCGTGGCCATGGCTAGAAAGGGCAGCGAGCAGATGGATTTAGCTTCTCCTGCCAGCCCTGAAATGCCAGTTGTCATTTGTGTGCGCTGAGGATTCCGTTCCAGACTCTGAACTGGCGCAGCTGCTCCTTGGGCGCGGCTCTCACGCAGGCGCAGCGGTGCTGCAGCCACTGTCCCGGACACAGGGAGGGCTCTGGAGCCTCCCCGGGGCCACCAAGGAGCGGAGGAGGGAACGTGCCCGGGATCTGGTGCAGAACCGTGGGGCTGGGGGGATCCTTTGGTCTCTTTGATGGGGGCGGGAGCGGGGCAGATGGAATCAAGATGAGACAGGGATCAGACAGCCCCACACCAGGCAGCGTTTTCTCCTCTGACAGCTCCTCTGAGCTGAGCGAGCTGGTGAAGCCTGTGGAGCAAATGAGACCCGGGAGTGAGGGAAAGGATGGCTGGGAAGGAATCAGATAAAGCCCATGTGGGCATTTCTCTTTCCAAGGGGCTCCTGGGGAGACAAAGGAAACAAGAAGGATGTCCCATCCCACAACATTTCCTGGGATATGCTTTGGTGGTGGCCTTGGCAGTGTTAGTGGTCACAGGTTATTGGGAGGACTCTATGATCTTAAAGGTCTTTTCCAATGGAAACAGTTCTGCAATTCTAAACCTCCATTCCTGCTTTTGAAGGATGCAGCCCCAAATAGACCCACATTTGTGTTTTTAAGGAATTTAGAATATACCTTTCCTTGAAAGTAATAGGAATCAGGCTTTACATATTCTCAAAACACTTGAATTCCTTGACCTTAAGCTGTGTTTGAATTGAGGTGCTTTTGTACAGAAAGATTTGACCATGGGATAAATGCTGCAATTCAGCCACAATGGCACTTGTTTCATCTGCTTTTGTTCTTCCTTTCCCCGTGGGTGGCTGATTTGGGAGTATTTGTCTTGTACTTTGAGTTCTGGCTCAGACTTGCTCATGCATGTGCTGTAAAATCTTATCTACCCTTTTCTGCTGAAAATGCTTGCAGACTGGTGGGAATTGCTAGAGACAAGGCTTACAAACCAGTCCCCAGTAGGATTAGCTCAGTGTCTTGGCTTAAACCCCGGTAGGCTTGTATTAAAAAGGAGCAAACTATTCTAACTCACCTGCCCCCTCCCCCACCCCTTTTTGGTTTTTTGTAGCTCTTGGGGCAGTCCTGTGTGCCATTCCAACTCTTTGTTATCAAGTGTGTGAAGGCATGGTGCTGCTGTAGCAGCAGCCTGAGTTCAGTGGGAACATGTCCAAAGCACTGGGTCCCACAGCAGTGGGCACGGTGAGAGACTTGCCTCTGCTGCCATGGCCATCCAGCCTGGGGAGAGCAGCTGCTGGGGCTTCCCCATTCTGCCAACAGCAGCCTGCCTCCAGCATGTGGCCTGTATGGCCATGATTGTGACAGAATGTGGCAAATGCATTGTTTGAATGTATTTTGGTGGTGTCTGACATCACCTGACTGGAGCAGTTTGGTGGGCAGGACGCCCTGTGGGCAGGGCCATGGCAGGGATGGGTGGCTGGCACTGGCACTGGCAGTGTTATTTTCCCAGACAGGCTCCTGGTACAGCTGTGGGGGAGGGCACCAGCAGCTGTATCAGCCCAGCGAGCAGCAGCACATGGAGGAGACCCTCATCTGCACAGAGCCCCTCACCCCCTTTGCTCCCCATGGCAGCACAAGATGATTCCGCCGCAGGTGAAGGGCTGCTGCAGGCTGGGGACTCCTGCAGCCAGGCCTTGTTGCAATCTCCTTGCTGCAGCTGTGCCTGGAGGATGCTGGCCTGCAGCAGCACTGCTGATGCCTGGGAATGCTGCTGGGCTCAGAGAGGCAGAGTGTGCACAAAAGCTGCATTCAAAGCACTGATGGTGAGACCCCAGAGCCGCCGGCAAGGGCAGCAGCTCTTCTTCATTCCGTGCAGGTGAGAGCCCAGCCTTGGAGCCTGTCCCTGGGGACAGGGAAACGCTCTGAGTGTAGGTTTGAATTCTCAGGGACAGTCCAAATGAGAATTGTTTTGAGGCAGGTGTTGCAATGTTGGGTTTGGGTTTGTCTGCAGGAAAGAAATCGGGAATAAACCCCTTGAACAACAAAGGAGAACTCTGCATGGCCAATTTACACCCTACAGATACACTGATCATATCGGCCCACTGAATACTGGGGGCATCTAATGCAGAGTGCAAAGGTTCTTTGAATAGATAGGAGAGATGAGACTTGAAGAAATGATTTTTCAGATGCAGAAAAAGGGATCAGACCCACGGGTCCCATGGCTCAGGCTTAGTTCTACCAAATCAAGCATGATTCGTTTTATGTCTGTGTTGGAGAGTATTTCAGAATGACCTGCCTATTGTAATATTTCCTTTAGGAAAATTTTGAATTGTCAGGAACTGCCAAGATCAGAAATGTTTTGAGGCAGATCATGTTTATGTTGGGTTTGGGTGTCTCTGCAATAAAGAAAGCATGGAATAAACCCTTGGAACAATGAAGCAGAGCAAAAGTGGAACATTTGGATAGTCAATTTGTTCCCTACAGCTATCAGCCAGCTGAATTGTGGGGTCATCTACTGGGGAGTGCAAAGCTGTTTTTACTTCCACCGCCTGGTGCCATTGTTTGTGTCCCAGCACTTGGTTTGCTGTAAAGAGAAATAAACAAAATCCCACAGCAACAGGCTGCAATCCAGAACTGAGTGGGTATTACAGAAATAAAGGCCTTGAAAAGTAGCTTTGGAAAGGGTCTCCATCCTAGACAGTGTGAAACGCTCAGGCCTGGCCCGGCTGAGCTAAGGGCTGGCTGCCCTTGGCAAGGGAATGGAAGGGGATGGAGTTGGGGTGGGGTTTTGCAGCCATGGAAACGAGAGAACCATGGTGAGCGTGTCACAGAGGGGCAGCCCCAGGCTGGGGTGGTGCAGGCTGTGCCTGACACGGCCCCAGCGGCAGCAGACGCGTCTGGCTCTGCCTCTCTGTGCCGAGCGCCGGCGATTGGAGTCACCCGGCCTTGTGCAAAGGCTGGGACCAAGCTCCCGGCGCTGACTGCTCTGAGAGCGTGCCCAGACTCAAACCCAGACACTTCTGCCAGGCAGAAGCACGAGTTCAAACATGGATTTTAACAGAAAAGGAAAGACCCCTGAAGGAAAAGGTGAGGATACAAAGGAGCTGGAAGGCCAGAGCCAAATGGACAAAAATCCCCCCAGATTTCAAAGAAAACTCATCCATGGTGGTCAGTGCTGGCTCTGTGTTAGAGTAGGTGGCTGACAGCTACAGATGATCCTGCAAGGATGCCCATGGCATCACAGCATTCTGTCATTAGTTTACTCTGCTTTCTCATTTTTGACAGTAGCCAAATCACTCATACTGTCAGCCAGGACAGGACCCAGGCCTGGACATGGTCGTGAGATGCAAATTCTGTTGTTTTCTTTGCCCCAGGATGGGTCTCAAGATAAATTTCCCGTTCTTCAGTTTGCTGATTGGATCAGAGTCTGAGGGTGGGATTATAAAATCACCAGGAGAAAAGAGCCTGAACAAGTTCTTTGTTTTGCAGAAATCAAGGCTTTGAGGGTGAGGGTTTTCCTGGGATTCTTACTCCAGCCTCACAGGAATGCACAGAAAGTGCTGAAATGGTAAAAATAGTCCAAACCCCTTAGAACTTGGAATAAAACCAGAAGAATTAAACACAGCACCTCAGAAACACCTGGCCCAAAGAAATTCTGTCACCTGAGAAAAACCTGGGCAGGGGCAATTCTTTAGAAGTGTTGCATCAAGGTGGGAGCTCACTAGAAAGGGCTTCTTCCAGATGGATTTAGCTTCTCCTGCCAGCCCTGAAATGCCAGTTGTCATTTGTGTGCACTGAGGATTCCGTTCCAGACTCTGAACTGGCGCAGCTGCTCCCTGGGCAGCTGCTCCCTGCACACAGGCACAGCAAGGAGCTTGTGCTGCCAGTGCCCCTGTCCACACACAGGGGGGGCAGGGAGCCTCCCTGGGCCACCAAGGAGCGGAGGAGGGAACGTGCCCAGGATCTGGGGCTCCTGCTGAACCGTGGGGCTGGGGGATCCTTTGGTCTCTTTGATGGGGGGGCTCAGGGGGCAGATGGAATCAAGATGAGACAGGGGATCAGACAGCCCCACACCAGGCAGCATTTTCTCCTCTGACAGCTCCTCTGAGCTGAGCAAGCTGGTGAAGCCTGTGGAGCAAATGAGACCCAGGAGTGAGGGAAAGGATGGCTGGGAAGGAATCAGATAAAGCCCGTGTGGGCATTTCTCTTTCCAAGGGGCTCCTGGGGAGACAAAGGAGACAAGAAGGATGTTCCATCCCACAACATTTCCTGGGATATGCTTTGGTGGTGGCCTTGGCAGTGTTAGTGGTCACAGGTTATTGGGAGGACTCTATGGTCTTAAAGGTCTTTTCCAATGGAAACAGTTCTGCAATTCTAAACCTCCATTCCTGCTTTTGAAGGATGCAGTCCCAAATAGACCCACATTTGTGTTTTTAAGGAATTTAGTATCTACCTTTCCTTGAAAGTAATAGGAATCAGGCTTTTAAATACTCTCAAAACACTTGAATTCCTTTGATCTTAAGCTGTGTTTGAAATTGAGGTGCTTTTGTACAGAAAGATTTGACCATGGGATAAATGCTGCAATTCAGCCACAATGGCACTTGTTTCATCTGCTTTTCTTCTTCCTTTCCCCATGGGTGGCTGATTTGGGAGTATTTGTCTTGTACTTTGAGTTCTGGCTCAGACTTGCTCATGCATGTGCTCTAAAATCTTATCTACCCCTTTCTACTGAAAAATGCTTGCAGACTGGTGGGAATTGCTAGAGACAAGGCTTACAAACCAGTCCCCAGTAGGATTAGCCCAGTGTCTTGGCTTAAACCCAGGTAGGCTTGTATTAAAAAGGAGCAAACTATTCTAACTCACCTGCCCCTCCCCCCACCCTTTTTGGTTTTTTTTTTGTAGCTCTTGGGGCAGTCCTGTGTGCCATTCCAACTCTTTGTTATCAAGTGTGTGAAGGCATGGTGCTGCTGTAGCAGCAGCCTGAGTTCAGTGGGAAACATGTCCAAAGCACTGGGTCCCACAGCAGTGGGCACGGTGAGAGACTTGCCCTGCTGCCATGGCCATCCAGCCTGGGAGAGCAGCTGCTGGGGCTTCCCCATTCTGCCAACAGCAGCCTGCCTCCAGCATGTGGCCTGTATGGCCATGATTGTGACAGAATGTGGCAAATGCATTGTTTGAATGTATTTTGGTGGTGTCTGACATCACCTGACTGGAGCAGTTTGGTGGGCAGGACGCCCTGTGGGCAGGGCCATGGCAGGGATGGGTGGCTGGCACTGGCACTGGCAGTGTTATTTTCCCAGACAGGCTCCTGGTACAGCTGTGGGGAGGGCACCAGCAGCTGTATCAGCCCAGCGAGCAGCAGCACATGGAGGAGACCCTCATCTGCACAGAGCCCCTCACCCCTTTGCTCCCCCATGGCAGCACAAGATGATTCCGCCCAAGGTGAAGGGCTGCTGCAGGCTGGGGACTCCTGCAGCCAGGCCTTGTTGCAATCTCCTTGCTGCAGCTGTGCCTGGAGGATGCTGGCCTGCAGCAGCACTGCTGATGCCCTCTGCTGCTGGGCTCAGCAGAGAGAGGCAGAGTGTGCACAAAAGCTGCATTCAAAGCACTGATGGTGAGACCCTGAGAGCCGCCGGCAATGCAGCAAGCTCTTCTTCATTCCGTGCAGGTGAGAGCCCAGCCTTGGAGCCTGTCCCTGGGGACAGGGAAACGCTCTGAGTGTAGGTTTGAATTCTCAGGGACAGTCCAAATGAGAATTGTTTTGAGGCAGGTGTTGCAATGCTGGGTTTGGGTTTGTCTGCAGGAAAGAAATCGGGAATAAACCCCTTGAACAACAAAGGAGAACTCTGCATGGCCAATTTACACCCTGCAGATACACTGATCATATCGGCCCACTGAATACTGGGGGCATCTAATGCAGAGTGCAAAGGTTCTTTGAATAGATAGGAGAGATGAGACTTGAAGAAATGATTTCTCAGATGCAGAAAAAGGGATCAGATGCACAGGTCCCATGGCTCAGGCTTAGTTCTACCAAATCAAGCATGATTTGTTTTATGTCTGTGTTGGAGAGTATTTCAGAATGACCTGCCTATTGTGATACTTCCATTAAGAAAATTTTGAATTGTCAGGAACTGCCAAGATCAGAAATGTTTTGAGGCAGATCATGTTTATGTTGGGTTTGGGGTGTCTCTGCAATAAAGAAAGCAGGGAATAAACCCTTGGAACAATGAAGCAGAGCAAAAGTGGAACATTTGGATAGTCAATTTGTTCCCTACAGCTATCAGCCAGCTGAATTGTGGGGTCATCTACTGGGGAGTGCAAAGCTGCTTTTACTTCCACCACCTGGTGCCATTGTTTGTGTCCCAGCACTTGGTTTGATGTGAAGAGAAATAAACAAAATCCCACACCAACAGGCTGCAATCCAGAACTGAGTGGGAATTACAGAAATAAAGGCCTTGAAAAGTAGCTTTGGAAAGGGTCTCCATCCTAGACAGTGTGAAACGCTCAGGCCTGGCCCGGCTGGGCTGAGGGCTGGCTGCCCTTGGCAAGGGAATGGAAGGGGATGGAGTTGGGGTGGGGTTTTGCAGCCATGGAAACGAGAGAACCATGGTGAGCGTGTCACAGAGGGGCAGCCCCAGGCTGGGGTGGTGCAGGCTGTGCCTGACACGGCCCCAGCGGCAGCAGACGCGTCTGGCTCTGCCTCTCTGTGCCGAGCGCCGGCGATTGGAGTCACCCGGCCTTGTGCAAAGGCTGGGACCAAGCTCCCGGCGCTGACTGCTCTGAGAGCGTGCCCAAACTCAAACCCAGACACTTCTGCCAGGCAGAAGCACGAGTTCAAACATGGATTTTACCAGAAAAGGAAAGACCCCTGAAGGAAAAGGTGAGGATACAAAGGAGCTGGAAGGCCAGAGCCAAATGGAAAAAAATCCCCCCCCCAGATTCCAAAGAAAACTGGTCCATGGTGGTCAGTGCTGGCTCTGTGTCAGAGTAGGTGGCTGACAGCTACAGATGATCCTGCAAGGATGCCCATGGCATCACAGCATTCTGTCATTAGTTTAGTCTGCTTTCTCATTTTTGACAGTAGCCAAATCACTCATACTGTCAGCCAGGACAGGGACTGTGGCCACAACTGACCACAGGTTGGACATGGTCGTGAGATGCAAATTCTGTTGTTTTCTTTGCCATCAGTGTTGGGTCTCACTACAGATAAATTTCCCATTCTTCCTCTGTTTGCTGATAGGATCTGACCCTGAGGGTGGGATTACGGTGCTACAGACACACCAATAAGGCCTGCCTGCTTGATTGGAGGTCTTTGTGGTTTGCAGAAATAACAGTCACAGCTGTGTGGGTTTTTCCTGGGGATTCACAGGCCAGCCTCAAGAAGGAATCTTTTTCCCCCTTTTATCAATGGAGCCATCAACCTTTCCCTTCAGACTTGCTAACTTAATACTGTTCAGAAGGATTAAAGGCAGGCGAGTTCCAGGAAAAACAAACCCCAAAGAAATTGTGTCAAAAATTAAAAAAAACCCTGAGTGCCACACCCATTAGAAGTGTTGATGATAAAGGTGGGAGCTCACCTAACTCACTTCTTCCCTTGTGAGCATGGCTCAGCCTCACACAGAGGTGAGGGGGGAGCTGGGCCAATCTCTGCTGGGAGGAAGGGCCTTGTGGCAGCCCAGAGAGGCTGTGCACATTGCCAGGGAACAGCTGTGCCCTGCATGTGCCCCTGCAAGGAGCTGTGCTGCTGCCAGTGCCCCTGGAGCTGTGGGGCTGCTGAGCTGTGGGGCAGGGAGAGGAGCAGGAGGGTGCATGTGCAGCTGAGCCATTGCTGGAGAGCACAGGGCTCGGGGCTCCCTGCTGTCCCAGGGCAGCCCAGAGGCCAGGCTGTGCCTGTGGGAGCTCTGGGCAAGTGGCTCAGGGTTTTGCCCTTGGCTGCCTCAAGTGTCTGCCAGCAGGAGCATGTTTCCCTGTGCAGCTGTTTAGACATTTCCAGGAAATGTGTCCCATGAAATATGGAGCTTCAGCTGCTTTAGGTTTGCATTGTGGCCTCTGTTCTATTTTGTGTCTCCATTTTGCAGATCTGACTGGTTACAGCCTTACCGAGAAGTTTTCTCCGGACACTTCTGATGTTCCCTCACCCACAAACTCCTCGCCTCCCGTCCAGAAAAGCTCTCTTTCCTCCAAGCTCAGGAAGAAGCTGCCACCTGTATGAAGAGTGTTTGAAGAATAGGATTTCTGCATTAGGCTTCATAGTTACAGCTGTACATATGTTCTGATCTTTAGATGTAGTTTTGAATTAATGTGTTTTGATTGTATCTTTAAAATTTGATGACATATTTTTAATTGTATTTTTTTTTCTGATGAAAAAAATAAATAAATAAATAAATAAATAAAATTTAAATAAACCAAGAGAAGAATGTGAGACCAGGACCTGCTAGCCTAGAGATTATGGGAGTGCAGCTTACTCAATGTACCAGTGTGTCACCACATCCTCTTTGGGCCTCTCCTCTTCCTCTTTGGCCGTGTTTTCTTTGTGTCATTTGTGCTGCTTTTTGTTCCTTGGCATTACAATAGGGTCTCCTGTTGACCTGTTTGGGGGACAATGGATCCAAAAGATCCTGTATTGTCAAAGGTTTTTGTCTTGGTTTGGAAAGACAGGAGTCTGCTAAGGAAGGCAGGAGCCTCCCCTGAAATGGAGAATGTAAACCCTCCCCACCCCTCCAAATTGCTATAAATTTTAAATTAAGGGGCTCTCAGGCAAAAATATGGGAGCAGGAAATAACAGTTCTTTAATAGGAAGGAAAAAAAAAAAATAAAAAATAAACAATGCAGTACAAATGAACAACACTGACAGAGTCAGAACCCAACCTGACACCCTGTGGGTGTTGGTGGCAGTCCAATTGGAAATGTGGCTGCAGTCCTCCTGAAGTGTCAGGTGTGGTTCTGTTGGAGCAAGGGGGTCCTGTAGAGAAGGATGTATTCTTCCTCTGAAGATCCAGTGGAAGAAGAGGCAGCTGCTGTTCCTCTGGGGAATCCAGTGGAGAAAGCCATGCTGGTGTCTCAAAAACCTCTGGATTATATCTGGGTAGCAATGCTTGGCTCCTCCCTCTGGGTGGAGCATCTCACAATGGGATGTTACAGTTCTTATCAGTCATGCAGTGACATTCAATAGTCTGTTATCAGCAGATGTCCCCTCCTGAGGGAGGTGTGGTTGTGGTCACTCAAAGAGAGAGATAAGGCAAACTGCCCACTTGACAAAAGATAATCTGCCATACAGATGGTAATTGAAAACATCTTGCATTGCAATCTTCAACAGACCCACCTGGTCACAACTGACCCATGGTTCCATGAGGTTCCCCAGTGTCACCGTGGTGTCCTTGGACCCACCTGGTCACAACTGACCCATGGTTCCATGAGGTTCCCCAGTGTCACCATGGTCACTGTCAGAGGCTGGATGAGATCAATGTCCTGAGACACCGTGGGATGAGCTGTCAATCAGTCACACAGTGGGGACAGTGCTAACCCAGCCCTGATTGCCCCAGCAATCAGAAATCCCACCTGGGGGGAGGCCCACAAAGGCCCAGGGGCTTAAAAACACAGAGCACAAGGTCAGCCCCTGGTATGGACTCTGCCTTCTCCTGGGGTTTGTGTCTCACCCACACTGGAACCCTAGGAACTGATAGTCATATGCATGTCTTTCTATAGAGCTTCTGTCTTTCTGTCTCTCTCTCTTTCTTCTTCTTCTAATGCTTTTTCTATGGAACATTTTTGGGTACCTCAACTGCTTACGTGTTCAATGATTTCTAGGTTAAATGAGCTAAGTTAATGAAGTTACTGCTATAAGTGTTTTCTGTGTAATTGGATGTTGCATTAAATCCTCTTCCAAAGTTTCTTGATTTTTTACACTTGGCCAGTAGAATTTTGTGTCATTTTGACCTCTTGAGAATATCCGGCTGGTGTTTCTCCTGTGCACCAAACTCGAGTAAAGGAGCCTTGGTTCCCTCCAGCATTTCAGTGTTCTGGGCTGTTACACCCCACAGGCTCACAATGGCCTCTTGTTTCCACACTGGGCCCTTGGTTCCATGGACCCCAACAGTGCCACAATGATCCCCTTGGTTCCACAACTTCCCACAGTGTTGTATAGAATGCCTTTTTAAAGGAGTTAATATAAAGTTCCAATGATAGTTATAGATTGTTTGTTTAATGTTTTATAGTTATATAAAGTTCCAATGATAGGTATTAATTGCTTGTTAAAGGTTTTGTAATTATGCAAATCCCCTTACTGTTGGGTATTACCCCCCCTTCTTCCACTTTCATCTAAAATGGCAAACCACCCAAGACCATAAAGAAGATGATTACATCACCTAATAAGAAAATATGAAACTCCTGTAAGACTTAGTAGAAAAGGATTACATAACAAAAACCCCTAGAACAACGAAACCACCATGCAAATAAAGAATTAAAATAACACCTCTAAACAAAGAGAACATAAGACAATATCAAAGACCCTGGTCAAAACTTTTCACCTTTGTCACCCTAACCATAGTGGGACAAGATCAGTATAAAGATTATGAACCTGAAACCAACAGGTGTCTACTCAGAGACTCTTGTGAGGAAAGAAGACCCAGCTCTGCTGGACGATGGAGCTGACCTCCTCCTCCTCCACGCCGTCTCGGGAGGAGCGCACACCCCCATGGGTCCCCTACCTAGACTGTTTCCAGTAAAGCTGAAATCACTAAAGAGCTGGTCACGTGCCATTCATAACAGTCTTGGGGACTGGTCCGGGCCACACCCGAAGGAGACTGAGGGCCTCCAGGATATCTGGCCCTATCTGGAGCGGTTGGCAGCAGCCTGGGACCAAACAGTGTGGAGGAGCATTGGTCAGTAAAGCCGGTGGCAGGAGTAGGAGGCAAGGGAGAGAAATGTGTGTGAGACGGGGCCCGGCAGCTCAGAGCCCCGAAGCAGCTGTGGCCCTCCGAGTACCGCGGTTCCGGACTCCTGCCCGGGGACCGGCCAGAAACGGAGGGAAGCAAGAGAAGCCTGAGTGAGTGAGACGCCTCCCAGGAGGATAAGGTGGGCCCCCCCTCCGGGCGTGCAGAGGAGTAGAAATGTGAGTGGCACACAAGGGGTCGGCCTTCCCTGTTAAGGCTTGGTAGGCGCCCTCAGGGCGTGCTGAGGGTGGCAGATGAATTGGTGAGTTGGCATGCAAACCCCGAATGGAGCTGTGGGTGCGTGGAGGATCGGAGTAGTGTGAGTCGCACACAATCCCTGGAGTGGGGGGACACGGGTCCCTACCGGGGTTCAGGGTGCCCCGAGTACAGCAGCAGCACTGAGTAGAGCCAAGAGGGCCCCAGTGCCCAGGGTGGGACGGCGGTGCTGGGGGTTCAGTGTGCCGCGGTTCAGGTAGAAACCGTAAACCCACTGGAGGCCCCTGGGGGGATTGGGGTCACAGGGCAGGGCAGGGCTTACACTTACAGGGCAGGGTAAGGCTGGACCTGCCCCTTCCTCCCCCATGCACAAAATGTTTAGAGCCAACAATGTCCTCCAGTCTGTCACAGCAGGCAATGCTGGAGGTGAAATCCCAATTGTGGCCATGGGCACCTGGCTGAGAAGGACAGTTCTTTCCCATGGGAAGGAAAGCACAGAGCTCCAAGGTTTGGAAGGCAGATGAGAGCCTCAGTAGGCCAAGGCCAACAAGACTTGTCAGTAATAGCAGATTTTGGATGTAGGGAATTTTGGAGGTGGAAACCCAATCTCGGCCATGGGCACCTGGAGAAGCAGGACAGTTCTTTCCCATGGGAAGGAGAGCATGGAGCCTCCTCCAGTGTTTTGGGGACAGATGATAGGTGACCCTTGTGAAACCACTGCAAGCCAGACTTGTCCTGGCAATATTCCCATGGGAAGAATCCCTGGATATAAGGAAATTTGGAGGTGAAATCCCAATTGTGGCCATGGGTGCCTGGAGCAGATGGACAGTTCTTTTCCATTGGGAAGGAAAGCACAGAGCCCCAGTGTTTCAGCAGCAGATGAGAAGTGACCCTCAACATGCAAAGGTCATTTGGACCAGTCAGGCAGTCCATGGGAGGCCAAACCAGCCAGACCTGTTCTGTGTTCCCTTGGTTTTATGGGGCTGCATAGTGTCACAATGGTGCCTTGGATCCATGGGGCCCCGCAGTGTCATCATGGTGACTTGATTCCATGGGTTCCAGCAGTGTCACAATGGCCCCAGGTTTCATGAAGGGTGTCCACTGGCCCCTTGGTTCACAGGGGTCCCCCCACAGTGGGGTCATAAGGCCCACAGTGTCACAATGGTCCCATGAGTGTCACAATGGTCCCAAGGATTCCCTGTGTCACAATGGTCCCAAGGATTCCATGAGCCCTTGCAGTGTCACAATGGTCTCCGTGGTTCCCCAGGCCCCACAATATCATGTGAGTCCTCTGTTCCATGAGCTCTGCAATGTCACAATGGACCTTTGGACCCTGGGGCCTTGCAGTGTCACAATGGTCTCCTTTGGCTCCACAGTGTCACAATGGACCACTGATGTCATGAGGCCCTGCAGTGTCACAATGGACCTTTGGTTCCATGCAGCCCTGCAGTGTCACAAAGGCCTCTTGGTTTCACAAGGCCCCACAATATCACAATGGTCCTCCCAGGGTCACAATGGTCTCACTGGTTCCATGAGGCCTCACAGTGTCACAATGGCTTTGCTTATTCCATGGGGCCTCATAGTGTCACAATGGTCTCAGGGGCCTCAATGTCACAATGGTCTCCATGGTTCCATGGTGCCCCTCAGTGTCACAATGGACCCCATGGTTCCATGGGCCCCTCCATCCATGGGGCCTCTCAGTGTCACAATGATCCCCACATTCCATGGAGCCACACAGCGTCAGTACAGTCCCCACATTCCATGGAGGCCCAGCAATGTCACAGTGGTCCCCATGGTTCCATGAGGCCCAGCAATGTCACAGTGGTCCCATGGTTCCATGAGGCCCCACAGTGTCACAATGGTCCCTTGGTCTCACAGGGCCCCACAGTGTCACAATGGTCCCTTGGTCTCACAGGGCCCCACAGTGTCACAATGGTCCCTTGGTTCCATGGGCCCTGTGCTGCCCTGCATTCCCCATTCCCCCTCTCAGGCCACCCTGCCAGCTGAGAAATGCTCCTTGGGCCTCGGCCTTGGCCAACAGCCCCTGGGCTCAGCTCCTCTGCAGCTCATCACAAACACTGTCTGCTCCAGGCACTGCTGCTGCCCAACCAGCTCCTGGTTCCTTTAGGAGCAGCCCTGGGAACTGGTTTTGTTCCCTCAGTGGCACAACATCCCTGTTCTCACACTGCCAAAGAAAGCTGTTGATGCCAAGTGCGGCCAGGATGAACCATTGCTGGGACTGAAGCCCCTCTCTTGGGGCCCTACAAACAGCGCTCCAAAAGGAGCCCTTGGAGCTCTCCTGGGCCAGCGACTCCCTCTGAGTGGGGCCTCTCCCAGCCGGGAACTCTCCCGTTTGCTGCACTTGGGGATCCCAAACACCGACAGAGCCTGGGCCAATCCCCCCACTCCTCCAGGCTCAACCCTTCACCCGCTGGGGAGATGCCAAAGCATCAGCAGGGAGCATTCCCTGCCCTCAGGGGAATTTCTCCCAGGTGCCTTGCACTGACTCTTGGTGTCTGTGTGCACACAGGAGTGCCTGTGCTGGGGAAATGTGGCAGAAATGCTGCTCTCTGAGGGGTTTGAGTGCCTTGGAGAGCTGAGTCAGTCAGGCCTGTAGGGAAGGTTAAATCACAAGGTCTAAGTGAAGTTAAATGCTGCTAAGAGTTGTTCTTAGTTGCTAAGTTGTTACCTTTAATATAAGTTATAAGCTAAGTTAAATATTGTAAAGTGTTATTCCTCTGTTAAATTGCAAAGTCATAGGTTTTAAGTTAGGTTAAATGCTTAAGTTATGCTCTGCTCTTTTGCTAAATTGTGAAGTTGAAGGTATCAGTTAAGGTTAAGGTATAAGTTAAGTCCTGTTAAGTTTGAGCTCTGTTAAACTTTTAGGCCATATTCCTTTTATCCTTGCCCTCACTGTCCTTGTGTCACACACACACACACAGGGACAGTTCTGGGTTAATTTCTGGTTTGATTGCCTGGATTCTGTTTGGTTTTGTTGTTGCTTTGTTTCCCTGGTGTGCCTGAAGTGTCCAGTCAGGAGCAGAGTGACTCTTGCCAAGGAACTTTGTGCTGCTGTCCCTTAATATTCAATCTGGTTTTTGCTGATCCCTTGCTGGGGATTTTTTCAGCGCTCTCAAGGCCTCGTTGGTACCAGGGTGAAGGAGCCCTGGCCCAGGCTCTGGCCCTGGGGGACACAGGGATGCTGCCGGGGGTCCCTGTCCCCCTGTCCCACCCCCAGGGCCCCGGCCCCTGTCCCCGTGTCAGGCTCTGGGGTCGATCTCGTGGAACATCCTCTGGGGGAGGCTGCGGGGCCGGGGGGGGGGGACCCGGGGGGACAGGGGACCCCACTGTGCACGAGCAGGGTTGGACTGCTCTGGGGGAACTGTGAGGGGGCTGGGGCAGAGTGACCTCCCCAGTGACCTCACACAGCCCCTGTGATGTCACACAGCCCCTGTGATGTCACACAGCCCCTCATGTCACAGCCCCCTGTGATGTCACACAGCCCCCTGTGATGTCACCCCTGTGATGTCACAGCCCCTGTGATGTCACACTGCCCCTGATGTCATGTCCACATGTCACCCTGTGTGATGTCACACTGCCCCTGTGATGTCACAGAAGCCCCTGTGATGTCACACCCTGTGATGTCACAGTCCCTCACAGCCTGCCCTGTGATGTCACACAGCCCCTGTGATGTCACAATCCAGCCCACTGTGATGTGATGGCCTGTGTGATGTCCCACACAGCCACTCTGTGATGTGATGTCTGTGATGTCACAAGCCCTGTGATGTCACAAAGCCCTCTGTGATGTCACACAGCCACCTGTGATGTCACAGAGCAAACCTATGCCACCTTGTGATGTCATAAAGCAGTGCTGTGATGTCACAGAAGACTGATGTCACAAAGTCACCCTGTGATGTCACAATCTGTTCTGTGATGTCACAGCCTGCTCCATGATGTTCCACAGCCACCAGGTGATGTCACAATGCACTCTCTGATGCCACAGAGCCACCCTCTGTGATGGCAGACTCTGCTCTATGGCCTCACACCCCACTCTGTGATGCCAGCTCTGTGATGTCAGCCAGCTCTGGGATGTCACAGCCCCTCAGGATGTCCCCAAACCCTCAAGAACTCAGTTCTATTGAAACACTGAAGTTTCTTGTACTTTGAAGAGATCCCTGTAGGGACACAACAACAAAGTGTCCCCAGGTTCCAGCTAGAGCAGAACACTGCAGGCAGTGATGCCAGGTGGGCACAAGCAAGGCAAAGGTGTCTCTGGTGCTGAGCAAACCTGGATGTGTTTCAGGAATGCAAAGGGCCAAGGCCTGAGCCCCAGCCCCTGGCCAGGCAGATCCTGTCCCTCCCTCCTTGCTCAGGGCTCTTCCCAGGGATGGGCACTGGCATGTGGGGATGGGCAATGCCAGGGGCAGGACCATGGGGCAGGCCCCTGCCAGGCTGCTGAGCAGGGACAAGGAGGCAATGAGGCCCCAGGCCTGCAAGGGTCACTTGTCCCCTCCTGGCCTCAGGCCCAGGGCCAGCAGCCATGGCCAAAGTGCTGCCCAAGTTGGCTCTGTCAGGGCCTTGCAGCTGCTGCCCATCCCTGTGCCCTGTGCAGCCCAGGCTGTCCCACAGTGTCCCTGCCCTGCGCCTCTGTCCCTGCAGGCTGTCGGCATCCCCCGGCTGTCCCACCTGGCTGGGCCCTTCCTTTGCTGACAGCTCTGCCTCCTGCCTGCCTCTGCCTGCCCACACAAAGCCTTGGGCTTATTATCAAAAGGGTTAATTAATTTTTACTGTGCCTGTGAACTTGTAGCACAGGAACAAGGCATGCAGGGCTGCTTTCCCAGCAAGGATGGCTGGAAGAGAAGATGAAGACATCTGGCTCAAGAATGCAGTGATAGAAAAAGCAAGGACTGAATCTGAGAACTTGGGGTGGGTTTTTTGGAAATGGGTAAATTTTAATATACACATAGTGACTGTATATAAGCGATAACACTTGTAGAATCACATGTCCATGTGAGGAGTTATCACCCGCTGGACCTCAGGCCTGAATAAATGATGCTCTCTTAAACACCAAATTAGTGTTAAGGAGTCTTACTCTGATATTTTGAACATTTGGTGACAGCAGAGGCTCACAGAACCAAGGATCCAGCTGTGACACTTGGAACCTCATGGAACAAAGGGTCCATTGTGATGCATGGAACCCCATGGAACCAAAGTCCATTGTATTAGAACAAGGCCTCATGGAACCCAGGAGACCATTGCTGACAGTATGGAAGTTCATGGAGCCATGGGGTCATTGTGAGAGTTTGGGGCTGCATGGAACCAATGGTCCATTGTGACACTGCAGAACCTTCTGGAATCAAGGTGGTCATGTTATGCTCTAGAACCTCATGGAACAAAGGATCCATGGTGACACTGTGGAACTCAGACCATTGTTGACAGTGCAAAAGCTCCAAGGGACCATTGTGTCTCTGTAGGGTTTCACAGAACCAAGGAGACCATTTTGACACTGTGAGGCCTCATGGAACCACCTGCCACTGTGACACAGCAGGGCCAAATGGAGCCAAGGGGCCATTGAGACACTGAGGAACCTCATGGAACCAAAGTCTATTGTGATGCATTGGAACCTCATGGAACCAAAGCTCCATTGTTACACTGTGGGGCCCTGTGGAACCAATAGGACCATGGTGACACTGTGGTGCTCCATGGAACCAATGGGACCATGGTGACACTGTGGTGCTCCATGGAACCAATGGGACCATGGTGACACTGTGGTGCTCCGTGGAACCAAGGGGACCATTCTGACACTGCTTTGCCTCCATGGAACCAAGGGACCATGGTGACACTGCAGGGCCTCATCAAACTAAGGAACAAAGGGGGGGGGCCCTGATTGGAACCAAGGGTCCATTGGGATATTGCAGGGCCTCATGGAACCACAGGGACCACTATGACACTTCAGGGCCTCCATTGGAACCAAGGGGGCCATTTTAGCACAGCAGGGCCTCATGGAACCAAGGGGACCACAGTGACACTGTGGGGCTCCATGGAACAAAGGGGCCATTCTGACACTGTGGAACCCATTTTGTGCAACACTGGGCACTTCTGGAACCATTGAGACCATTGCTATGCTTTGAACCATGGAACCAAAAACCAATCATGGAACCAAGGAGGCCATTGTGACACATGGGGCCATGTGGAACCAAAGGACCATTGTGGCACTGCAGGGCCTCATGGAACCAAGGGCACAATAGTGACACTGTGGGGCTCCAAGGGACCAAGGCCATTCTTAAAGTGCAGAACCAAGGAGAGGAGGTTGTGACACTACAGGGGGCATCATGGAGTCATGGGTCCATTGTGACACAGCACAGCCTTGTGAAACCATGGAGGCCATTTTTTTGACACCTTTGAAACCAAAGGCCTTGTGAAACCAAAGGGCCATTGCCCCATGGAACACTTTGGGACACTCCCTCATGGAACCAAGGAGTCCATTGGGACACTACATGGAACCAAGGAGACCATTGGGACCTCCTCATGGAACCAAGGAGTCCATTGGGACACTGTGTGGCCCTGTTGGGCCAAAGGGCAATTGTGGCACTGTGTGGCACCCTGGAACCAAGGAGACCATTGTGACACTACAGGGCTCCATGGAACTAAGGATTCATGGAACAATGTGGGGCTCATGGAACCAAAGTTTCATTGTGACATTGCAGGGCCTCATGGAATACTGGAGACCATTGGGACACTTCAAGGCCTCATTGAACCAAGGGGGATCTGCAGGACCTTGTGGAACCAAGGAGACCATTTTGACATTGCAGGGTCTCTTTGAACCAAGGGTCCATTGTGATACTGTGGTACCAAGGAGACCCCTGTGACACTGCAAGGCCTCATGGAAGCAAGGGGACAATTGTGATGCTACAGGGCCCAATGGAAGCAAGGGCCAGTGTGACACAGCTGGGCCTCATGCAGCCAAGGGCCACTGGGATCCTGAGGAGCCCAAAAGAACCAAGGGGCCATTATGACACTCTGCAGCCTCATGGAACCAAGGGGGCCATTGTGTCATTGTGCAGCTCCATGGAACCAAGGAAACCATTCTGAGACTGCAAAGCTTGGTGGAAGCAAGGAGCCATTGTGACACTGCAGGGCCCCATGGAAACAAGGGGCCAGTGTGACACAGTGGGGCCTTGTGGTACCAAGGATCCAGGATGACACCATCATTGTGACACTATGGGGCCTTAGGGATCCAAGGGAACAGGGAACAGGTCTGGTTGGCTTGGCCTGACTGGCTCAACCAACCTCGGCATGTTGAGGGTCTGTCCTCATGTGTCTCTGAAACACTGGGGCTCTGCGTTTTCCCTTCTATGGAAAAGAACCATCTCTCCTGTCCAGGCACCCCTGGCCAAAATTGGTACTTCTCCAAAATTCCCTATATGCAAAGGTTTCTCCAGAACAAAAGCTGCCAGGACAGACAGGCCTGGCTCGACTTGGCCTCTGGTGGTCCCCTCTAATCTGCCCTGGAAACACTGGGGCTCTGTGCTTTCCTTCCTATGGGAAAGAACTAGCCTTCTCATCCAGGCATTCACGGGCTGAAATCAGGATTCTGCCCCCAAAATTCCGTATATCTGAGATACAGAATCCAGGATATTTATTCTGTTGCTCCCAGATGAAAATTGCCAGAACAGACAGATCTGGCTGGCCTTGGCCTCTGGTGGCTGCCATTCATCAGCCCCTGAAACACTGGGGCTCCGTGCTTTCCTTTCTGTGGAACCATGGTGACACTTCAGGGCCTCAGGGAACCAAGGGACCATTGTGAGACTGTGGAGCCTCGTGGCACCCAGGACATCATTGTGGCTCTGTTGGGCTGCATGTTCCCAAGGGGCCAGTGTGAAGCAGCAGGGCTTTGTGGAACCAAGAGGCCATTGCTGCATTTTAGGGTCTCATGGAGCCAAAGGGACATTGTGATCCTGAGGGGCACCATGGATCCATGGAGAGCATTGTGGCATTGCAAGGCCCCATGGAATCATGGAGACCATTGTGACACTGTGGGGTCACACAGAACCAAAGGGCCATTGTGACCCTGTGGGGCCTCATGGAAGGAAGGGGCCATTGTGACACTGCAGAAGCAAGGAGAACATTGGGACACTGCAGAGCACCATGAAACCAAGGGAACATGGAACAGGTCTGGCTGGCTTGGCCTCCCAGGGGCCACCTGACAGGTCCAGCTGATCTTGGAATGTTGAGGGCTGTCTCTCATCAGCCCCTGGAGAACTGAGGCTCCATGCTTTCCTTCCTATGGAAAAGAACCATCCATCTTTCCCACGGTGCCCACGGCTAAAATTCATACTCCCCCTGAAAAATTCCCTATATGCAAGGGTTCTCCCAGACAAAAATTGCCAGGACAGAGAGCTCTGGCTGGCCTTGGCCTCTGGTGGTCATCTCTCATCTCAAGGGAAGCCCTGAGGAAAGTATTTGAACAGGTTTGAGTGCTGGAACATCAATGAATCTCACATTCTTAAAAACTCAGATGCTTTTTGATCATGTGTCTTTTTTTTCTTATTGTGTATTATGCATGAAATATTATTTTCAGCTAAAAAATATTATTCTTTCCACTTTACCAGTGTTATCTGACACAAAACACTCCCTCTGCATATGGATCCAGGTCACCTGTATAAGCAAACAAACACAAGAAAGAATGCAGCAGGAATTCTTTGTGTCTGTTGCCATCTGTCCCATCTCCTCTGGAGCTGGAGGTGCAGCCCCAGCACTCAGGGAGGGCTCAGGGGGTCACAAGCTCAGCTCCCACACAGAGAACGTGGGACCCTGGGTGCTCTTCTTGGCCCCCCCTGCACGCTCAGCCAGGCTGAGATGGACACTGATGGTTTCTGGGCCAGGCTCTCGGAGCCCAGCCCAGCTCCCTGCAAGCTCTGCCAGCTGCCCTGAGCTCTGGGCAGCACCAAGGGCCTCTCCCCAGCCCAGCCCAGCCCAGCTCTGGCCCCCCACAGCTCTGCTCAGGCCAGGCTGCTCTGGGCACTGGCCCCACGGCCTCAGCCCCCCTGCCAAGGGCACAGCAGCAGCTGCAGCTGCCACAGGACTCAGCCCCAGCCATGGGGGAAGGTGCTTGGCC
The DNA here is from genome assembly GCA_024865655.1 of Emberiza elegans. Classification (NCBI taxonomy): domain Eukaryota; kingdom Metazoa; phylum Chordata; class Aves; order Passeriformes; family Fringillidae; genus Emberiza; species Emberiza elegans. The sequence goes on along the minus strand of JALJVW010000123.1, from coordinate 7,180 downwards.
AAGGCCAAAGGAGGCTCCCTGGCTGCCCTGCTCCCCTCTGCCTGAGGTGCTGAGAGCTCTGCAGCCCCTGCTGCCATCCCATCTGCCCAGGGCAGCACAAGAGCCCCGGCCTTGGGGCCCTCAAGAGCTGCTCCTGCTCCAGGCCCAGGGCCCATGCCAAAGCTGGGGCAGCCACAAAGCTGTGCCCATTTCTGTTCATTGCTGCTCTGATGGGGATGGATCCTCAGCCACTTGGAGGTTGTTGATGGATTTTACTGCTCCAGAGGCCTCTTCTTTGCTGAGCTCTTCAGTTCAGGAATTCAGTGACAAAGGCTCATAAACTTTTGTTCAAAACACCCAAACAAGAAAAGCCCCTGGGAATAATCTGTTTTCAATCCTTCTGTGGTTAATTAGACACATTTCAGAAATGTATTCAAAGTGAATTTACTGCATTGAAAACAATGCAGAGAGAATTGTTTTGTCCTGTTAGGTTTTCTTTTCCTGTTTATAGATTGATATCAGCAATGTCCAATTGATATTAACCCCCAGCACCTCCTCATGCAGTCTGAATAGATATAAAAATCAAGACTTTTATGGCTGACAATCAATCAGACTTTGTCTCTATCCCCTTCCCTCTGTTATGAATGAAGGTTCTATATAATTCAATAAACAACAAAGTTGAATTTAGTAGCTATTTTAATTGAGCAGTAATTTTATATAAAATAATACTATCAAATAAAATCAAGCAGATACAAAAAAATTGCCAGTGGTTCTGATAAAGCATAAGCAAAACTGATTGATCAGGGTACAAGGAGGACTTTTCACCCTGCCTTACGTACGAGAAAAAAAGGAATCCAAACACAACTTGTATGCTGTATGCTCATACATATTCATCAATATTTTCCTGCAAATCTCTTCCTATTTTGGATTCTTGAAATCTACATCACCACACTGCACAGCACATGCTCCCACTGTTGCCAAGGGCTCTTTTGGCTCTTTGGTGGTTGCACTTGATGAAGGCTTCTCCTCATCGTCACTGTTCTTTGAACAACCCCACAGGTTGCACATGTGCCTCAAGTCTTGTGTTATAGAAGCCAGCATTATATTTAAAAAAAAGCCTTATTATTTCATAGATACCTGGAATCATCCCAATTTTGTCCATTTCAAGGCTGATTCTCTAATTATTCTGAGGCCTATTCTGTTTTGGGATTTTAATTGTCTCAAACTACATCCTGTATCCTATTTTTTCATGAACATCTGAAAACATCTGTTTTGTGACACTAATTACATATCCTTTTCCTCCATTATTTTTCTAAAATATCCATATAGTTACAATTGTTGGCATGAATCCTATTCATTTATCACACCACCATTTCCCTCATCCAACCCTGGCACTCAGAGCAGCTGAGGAATGGAGTCACATCCAGGGGTGTCCCCAGGGCTCAGGACTGGGGCCAGGTCAGTGAAATCTCTTTATTGCTGATCTGGAGAGGCCATCGAGGGCACCCTCAGTCAGTTCCCAGGTGAGCCCAGGCTGGGTGGGAGTGTGGCTGTGCTGGAGGGCAGGAAGCTCTGCAGAGGATCTGGCCAGGCTGGAGCCATGGGCCCAGGACAATGGGATGAGGTTCAGCAAGGCCAGGGGCCGGGTCCTGCCCTGGGCTCACAACGTGGTTCTGTGATAGATATAAACACAATTAAGTTCTTGTATCAGGATGCTCATCCTGGAGTGGGGGGCAAAACAGCTCCAACAATTCCTGATTTGCAAAGCTGTCAGTGGTGGATGGAGAAGGGAGGTCAGGCTGCTCTTGGTGTTGAGGAAATGCTGAAACCAGCCTGACTCATTTCATCTCCTCCTGTCCTGGCTGATCTCCCCTCTTTCCCCTCCCACCCATTGGCTTTTGTCTCCCACCAGGCCCCCCCCAGGAAGAGCCTGGCTCTGTGTTCTCCATCCCTCCTGGCTGGCACTGCCAGGCTGGGATGAGGAGCCCCTCAGCCTTCCCTGCTCCGGGCTGGACAAGCCCAGCTCCCTCAGCCTCTGCTCACAGCCCAAGGGCTCCAGCCCCACCTTGGAGGCCCTTCCCAGACCCTGCTCCAGCTGCCAGACATCTTTCCTGCCCTGGGCAACCCAAACCAGGCCACAGTGACCTGGATAATCCCCATCCTTGATGTCCTGGTCACACAGCCCTGGCCCCTTGTCCCCATGTCAGGCTCTGGGGTGGATCCTGTGGAACATCCTTTGGTGGAGGCTGTGGCTCCAGGTGGGCCAGGGGATCCCAGGGGACAGGGACCCTGCTGGGCATGGACAGCATTGGACTTGTTGGGAGAAACTGTGAGGGGGAGCTGGGGCGGAGTGACCAACCCAGTGACCTGACACAGCCCTGCTGGGATGTCACACAGCCCCTCTGTGATGTCACAGCCTGCTCTGTGATGTCACATAGTCTGCTGTCAGACCTCTGTGATGTCACAATCCACTCTGTGATGTCACAGCCCATTCATGTCATCTGGTCTCTGATGCCACAGCCACTCTGTGATGTCACACACAGCCAAATCATCAGCCCATGAGGTCCTGATGTCATGGTGTGAAGATGTCATGTCTGCTCTGTGATGTCACAGCCCTGCTTTAAAAGTCAGACCTCTGCTCCTGTGATGTCACAGCTGGCTCTGTGTCATGTCACTGTGATGAGGCAAAACTCCTGTGATGTCATAGCTGATGTCATTGTCTCAATGTCAGTGATTGATGTCCCATAATGTCCAGCTGTGATGTGATGTCACATAACAGAGGAACCCTCTGTGATGTCAATCTGTGACCTCATGTTACCAGATGATCAAGATGTTGTCTCCACCAGGTGAGCTGACACCTGGAGCTTGTTCTCCAAAACCCCAGGCCTGTGGAAACCACACAATGCCCATTGTGTGAGAAGGGGAACTGGAAGTTCAGCAGCCTCAGTGTCCTGCCAGCTCAGCCAGGCCCACTGGAACATTGGGGTCCACGACCACCAGGGACCACCAGAGAGACCCCAGGACAGAAGAACACATGGGTAAAGGGAGGGAAATATGTTAATGATTTTGGGGAAATGATTATCATATGTGTGTTTAGTCCAGGACAATCAATGAATATGTGTGCAAAATACAGAAAATAAACAGAAACTTTCCTGTGCTCAGCATGCACAGCTTTGGGAGGAGCTATCCCCCCCTGCATCCAGCTGAATAAAGAATGCTGCTCCTTAATGCTACATTGGGGTTAAGGAGTTTTCTGTTTTACTGAATTTTGGTGAACACTCCCACTGCCAAGGAAAGCTCTGTCTGCTGCTGGTCACAAACAGAGAGAAGGGCTGGTGGCAGATGTGGGGCTCAGAGGCTGCCTGGGGCACAGTGACCATGAAATAATCAAGTTTTCAATGTTCTGTGAAAGAAGGAGGGGCAGCAACAAAACTTCTGCACTGGAATTAGGAAGGGCAGACTTTGGCCTGTTTAGGATGCAGATTTGGGGAGTACCAAATCAGGTCCTGATTTTTTTTAAAGGAAACAGCCCTTAAAAAAAAAGGGGTCCAGGAAGGATGGACACATTTCAAGAAAGTAATCTTAAGGGGAAGGAGCAGCCTGTCCCAGTGTGGCAAAAGATGAGCAAGTGAGGAAAATGACTGGCCTGGCTGCCCATGGAGCTTTTGTGGGAACAGGGGGAAAAAGGACCAGCAACTCAGGAAGTGTTTAAGGATGTCCTTAGGTTATACAGAAAGAAAATTAGAGAGGTGAAAGCTCAATTAGAACTTAACCTGGCCCTTCTGTAAAAAAAAAAAAAAAAATTTAAAAAAAATATTAAAAAGGAGGGAGAAGGAGAACCTCTACTCTTTATTGGATGCAGTGGAGAATATAGTAACTAAAGATAAGGAAAAGGCTGAGCTACTTAACACCTTGTTTGTCTCAATTTTCAATATTATTAGACAGGTTGTCCTCAGGACAAGTGTTCTCCTGAGCTGGTAGATGGGCACAGGGAGCAGAACAGCCCCTGGAATCCAGGAGGAAGCAGCTGCTGACCTGCTGAGCCACTCAGATGCTCACAGGTGTATGGGATCAGATGGGATCCATCCCAGGGGGATGAGGGAGCTGGTGGATGAGCTCCCCAAGCTGCTCTCCATCATTTACCATCAGTCCTGGCTCAGCAGGGAGGTCCCAGAGCACTGGAGGTGCCAGTGTGAGCCCATCCCCAAGAAGGGCTGGAAGGAGGATCTGGGGAACTCCAGGCCTGTCAGCCTGACCTGGGTGCCTGGCAAGGTTATGGAACAGATCACCTTGAGTGCCATCACAGGGCACCCACAGGATGGCCGAGGGATCAGAGCCAGCCAGCGTGGATTTCAAGATCTACATTGATGGTCTGGATGAGGGGATTGAGTGACCATCAGCAAATTTGCTGATGACACCAAGCTGAGTGTGAGTGTTGATCTGCTGGAGGGTAGGAGGGCTCTGCACAGGGCCCTGCACAGGCTGGATCCAGGGCCCAAATCCAACAAGGTGAGGTTTAACAAGTCCAAGTGCCAGGTCCTGCACTTTGGCCCCAACAACCCCTGCAGCACTACAGGCTGGGGACAGAGTGGCTGGAGAGCAGCCAGGCAGAAAGGGACCTGCAGGGACTGATGGACAGCAGGCTGGACATGAGGCAGCAGTGTGCCCAGGTGGGCAAGAAGGCCAATGGCTCCTGGCCTGGATCAGGAATGGTGTGGCCAGCAGGAGCAGGGCAGTAATTCTTCAACCAGTGCTGGGCACTGGTTGGGCAGCACCTCAAGTACTGTGTCCAGTTCTGGGCCGCCCAATTTAGGAAAGACATGGAGGGGCTGGAGCATGTCCAGAGAAGGGCATCCAGGCTGATGAGGGGTTTGGAATGCAAGGCCTGTGAGGAGTGGCTGAGGGAGCTGAGGTTGTTTATCCTGGAGAAGAGGAGGCTCAGGGGAGACAAGGCAGTGTCAGGGCACAGGTTGGACTTGATGATCTCCAAGGTCTTTTCCAACCTTGCTGATTCTGGGATTCTCTGAAACCACCCTTGGAGCAGTTGCAGGATGAGCCCTGGGCCTCCTCTTCAGAAGCTCCAGCAGCCCAGGTCCCTCAGCTTCTCCTGCCAGCCCCAAAGCCCATCCTGTCAGTCCTGCAGAGCCTCTGCAGCTCCTCCTCACTGCCCAGAACAGGGAGCCCCAGAGCCAGACACAGCAGCCCAGATGTGCCCCCCTGGCCTGGGGTGCCTCTGGCAAGGGAGCAGCACCAGGCACTGCAGGAGCCTGCAGACAATTCCTGCAGCACTTGTAGGATGATCCTGCTCCCCAAGGGACATTCCCATGGTGCCAAGTCAGGAACTGCAATGGGGAGTGGGGCCAGAGAGGAAAGGGCAAACAGGGATGGGCTGTTTGCAGGGCAGGGAACACAGGTGGGCAAGAGGAAGAAATGTGTATCAGGAAGAGGAAAGAAAGCAAAGGTGAAGCCAAGGAAATGCTCAGGGCAGTTTGGGGGTGGCTGCCAGGCAGCCCTGGCTCTGAGCAACAGCGTCTGCAGTGGGACAGGAAACTTTCTGGCTGAGTGCAGAGGCCAGGACAAAGCTGAATGGTTTCCCTGGTGTCCCCCAGCCCTTGCTGGCCCCAGGGGCTGATGGCATTTGTGCTCCCTCAGGTTCATGTCCCCACAGCAACAGCATGGGGGTGCTCCCCGCCTGCTGTGTGCAATGCAAACAGGGGCTGCTGAGCCAGTGCTGCCGTGTCTGTGCCTGCAAGGATGGGGCACCTGTGTGAGCTGGGGAGAGAGGCCAGGGCTGCAGAGGGGGATGTTGTTGGCAGCTCCATGAGGACGCTCTGGGACGCTGCCCTGGGCTGTCCAGCGCACTGGGGATGGATCAGCCCCTGCTCTGCTGCTCCTTCCCATCTGCCCCAGGGCCCTTGCAGAGCCCCAGCCATGCTGTTTGCCCCCAGCCTGCCCACGGCCAGCCTGGGGCTGCTCACGGGGGTTTCTGTGCTGAGCATTGGCCTGGCCGTGTTCTTGAGAGAGCCTGGGCAAGGAGCCTGGAGCCCCCAGGGCCTGGCCTGAGGCGTCAGCGCTGCCCCAGCAGTGCCCATGGCCTGTCCCTGCTGCAGCCCCGGCACTGCCACCCCCCAGGGCTGTGCCCGGCCCCGAGAGCACTCAGGCCCTACAGCAACACCAGGGCCACCAGGGCAGCGGGCAGGGCCACGCAGCAGCACTGGCAACACCAAGTGCTGCTGCTGCTGCTGGGGGCACAGCTGCTGGGCCAGCACTGATCTGCCCCAGCTCTGCACACAGACATTGCTGCTGCAGCTCCAGAGAAGGCAACAAAAGGGCATCTCTGCAGAAAACTCTGCTGGGAGATCCTTTAGTTCTTTAAAGCCACTGAGAGTGCAGCCCCTCATTGACACAGTCTGTGGCCACAGGAAGGTGGAGAAAACAAAATGAAATGGCACAAACAATGACATTTATTTGAAGGACAATATGAAAAAAAGTAAAACAAAAAAAAGAACCTCCAAAATGAAACCAACAAGAAGTATCAAAGATGACTTTTTATTACAAGTGATTTGCAGAAATTGGCCAGCAGTTTAATGTTTCCAAACCATCCAGTCATCAGTCTCCACACTGCAGCCTTGAGCTCCTGGTTCCTCAGGCTGTAGATGAGGGGGTTCAGGGCTGGAGGCACCACCGAGTACAGAACTGACAGGGCCAGATCCAGGGATGGGGAGGACATGGAGGGGGCTTCAGGTGAGCAAATGTGCAGTGCTGAGGAACAGGAGACCACAGCCAGGTGAGGGAGGCAGGTGGAAAAGGCTTTGTGCCGTCCCTGCTCAGAGGATCCTCAGCACAGCCCTGAAGATCTGCACACATAGAGAAAAACAATGAACACAAAACAGCCAAATACTAAACAAGCACTAACAGCAATGAGCCCAAGTTCCCTGAGGTTGGAGTTGAGCAGGAGAGCTTGAGGATCTGTGGGATTTCACAGAAGAACTGGCCCAGGGGCATTGCCATGGCACAGGGGCAGGGAAAATGTATTGGCTGTGTGCATGAGAGCATTGAGAAAGGCACTGGCCCAGGCAGCTGCTGCCATGTGGGCACAAGCTCTGCTGCCCAGGAGGGTCCCGTAGTGCAGTGGTTTGCAGATGGACACGTGGCAGTAAGTAGCACATGATGGTCAGGAGGGAAAACTCTGCTGAGATGA
>JALJVW010000122.1:34906-52054 GCA_024865655.1 Emberiza elegans | reverse complement strand
CAGACATGAGATAGAAGGAAATGTGTAAGTGTCAAAGGTCTGGGCAAGTGGAAGATGGAGAAGGAGATGTGCAAGCATTGAAGGTCTGAGCAAGTGATAGATGGAGCTTTGAGTGAGTAAAGTGAAAGGGGAGGATCCTGCAGCTGTGTAGTATAGGGCCTGGATTCAGTGGCCCAGTGTGGGGATGTGATGAGGGCATGATGGGTATTGCTTGTAAATTTTGGGGGAACAGATGGAAATTTTGTATGAATAAATGCATGATGTGTGGTTGTATGTTGATGATAGGGGGATAAGGGGTGGAATGTCCTAGGGTGACAATATGATGCTTGTATCCCCATTCATGTGTTCTGTTAATGTTGGATATTATGTTCTGTACCTTTAAGACTGGCTCCAAAGAGGGAAAGTTTTGTTTTGGTTTTTCTTATCAGCCTGGCGGGACAGAGACTGCAGCTTTTGCTTTTGCTTTTGCTTTTGCTTTTGCTTTTTGCTTTTTTGGCTTTGCTCGCTTTTGCTTCCTGCTTGCTTTGCTTCTGCTTGCTTTTTGCTTCTTTTTTTTTTTTTTTTCTGCTCTTTAGGGAGACAGTCCAAATTTCTTCGTGGACTGTTTCCTTTTTTTTCCAACCACCTGAAGCTGCTCTGGACTGGGACCCGGAAACACCGAGAGTTTGCACCTTGTAGCTGCAGCAGCTGCCCAGCACCGGAGGGACTGATAACAGAGCAACCACCCCCCCAGAAGAGACTTTCTGAATTTGTCACCTTTTTCCAGAGTGGTGTCATCTGGTATTGTTCATTTTGTGTGCTGGGGGGTGCTGTGCCTGTGAAATAAACAGGTTCTTTCCACTTCTCTCAGAGCAATTCTTCCCGAACCGGTTGCGGGAGGGGCCCTCCTTCTCTACCAAATTTGCCCTAAACCAGGACAAGGGCTCCAAGGTTTATTCAGGAACCTGGAGTCTTCTTCCACTTGCTCCCCGTGTGTGTCTGTGGTGTCAGGCATGATCAGGAGGTGCCCACCTAGAGAGGATTGCTCCTCCTCATCTGTGGCTCCTCCTCTGCTGCTCACAGCAGGGCCTCTCTGAACCAACAGGTCAGAGAGAAAATCCAGGTTCCTGTTTAGACACGGCTCATGTTGTTGTCGGTGGCTCTGGGCTCTCCCTCTGCTTTCACAGGGCTCAAACCCTGGTAGAAAAGCTGATTATGTCCAACCCAATACTGGCTGTCCTCCTTCTTTGGCTGTTTGTCAGAATTGACATAGTTCTGCCTACGAGCTGGGTCTTCTAAGTCATCTATGAGGTATATGTGAACAGACTTGTCATGAATGTGGTTGAACGCACCAGCTACATCCCAGGGTTTGAATGCTTGTTGATTCAAATGTGACTCCTGCTGCTTGTGATCCCTGCTTGAGGGTGTCTTTTTCACCATATCCTTCAACCTGGCAGGCTGGTGGTGGTGTGGGACAATGCTTCCCCACCAGCTCGTCTTTGGGCACACGGGCACGGGCTGTTCCTGCCTGTGCCTTCAAGGATTTCTCCCTGCACAATGTGCAGCCTCCCTGGACTCCTCTGCCCCTCAGGCCAGCATCCCCAGGGAGCCTCTCAAACAGCATGGCTGGACTGACTCCCCCTGGGCAGCCCCTCCAGCCTGGATGGAGCTTGTCCACACCGGGATTGTCCCGGCCCCAGAGGCCCAGAGCCTCCACCCATTGTGTAGAGGGAGCTGGGAAGGTGAGATGGGCCAGGAGGGGATTCCTCTTCTGCCCCCACCCCTGTTACCTCTGCCAGCCCCAGTGCCACTGCCTGGCTCTGGCACTGCCAGCAGCCCAAGAACTGCGCAAGCTCTCTCTGGGTCACCACGTGCCATATTCTGGCCATGCCTCACTGAACAGTGGAAGCCACAGGTGGATTCTCATCTGGGAGGCCGATGAGGATAAAGAAAACCTCTTGGAAGAGGAAACTGTTGCCTTCCTGCTTGTTTCGAGCTTGCACATCTCTTCCCAATCTGCTTCCCTCATGCATAAATTCATTTGGGTCTTCCCCAGATTTAGATTGGCATTCCCACAGCTGCTGCTGCCTTTGGCATTGTCTGTGCCCTTTTGTCGGCCTGTGCCCAACAGCTGGCCCTGGACTGGTGGTGCAAGTTTGTCATGGCTTGACACTGGCGCAATGCCAGTGCCCCCATGAAAATGCCTTCTCCCTCGTTTCTGCTGTGAGACGTGACCAAGAATAAGCAAAGCAGGCCTCACTTAGAAATAAAGAAAATAAATCTTTATTAACTACACTACAAGTAAAAAGAAACACACAAAGGGAAAAATGAAAACTTTACAAATACATTTCCTCCTCCTCCCCCACCAAATTTCCAATACATCTATCCTCCAAAGCACCAACTCTTGGTCCAGCACCACCCTTCAGACAATCAGTTCTCAGTTCATCAAGATTTGCTAAATAGGTATGATTCGTGCTGATAAAATTTAAAGAGTAATCAATATTGGTACCATAATTAATATTTGGGAATAAATAAAACAGTTAAAAGTTGTAATGCCAAGAAAGGGAGAGGAGGGGCTCCAACCCCCGTCCCGACAGATGTTCCCAAGGTCCACAGGAAAGGCCGGTGATGCAGATGCTAAAAATGAACAAGAACCTGGTTGAGTACCAGAAAAATGCTAATTATAAGGGATTTATTGCTTCAATATGTAGATGCAGGGATATGTATTCTTGGCTTACATTGTACTGGCTTGGTGCACATGTGTAACCCAAAGGTGAATTAAAGGACAAAGAGGAAGACTACAATTCTTCATCAATGAAGACCCCCAAAGACTTGTGCGACCACCAAACTGAGTGGTGGCGCATGCGCGGTAAAGGTGAGGGCGGAGATAGATAGATGACGAACCGGAACTGGGAGGAGATGGTATTAACACATGGTATATAAGGGGGTAATTTTCACTTGGCAAACTCATACGTGAGGCGGCACGGGTCCAGGAGCCCTGCTCTCCGTACGCCATGGTTATCTTTTGCTTATGTGTTATTATTAGAACCAAATTATCCCTTATTTATATGTTTTCTAAATTCTTTAATTAAAATTGCTGCTATCTCAAATACTGTTTGGGTTTTTTATGAGGGGATAATTGGGCAAACATAACAAAGAGGAGAGGAGTCCTTCTTGTGCCATCATGACCCGTTCCTTTCATGTCCAGTGCTCTCACCACTGAACATGGACCAGAGCTGCTTCTAGGGTCATCTTTTAAGGATGGATCAGTCTCAACTTTGGGACACCTGTCCCCCCCATATTTCACCCCCTGGGGCTGAGGGGTACCAACACTGAACCCTCTTGGTTCTGAGCCATCGCCTCCCCCTGGATGCAGTCTCTGTGTCACAAGGAACATGGTTCTGTCCATGGCTATACAAGGAGAGTCCAGCAAAAAAGCCACTCCATCATCTCTTCCCACCATAGATTCTTCTCTGTTCTTCCAGCATCTTTCACTGGCCCAAACCTTCATTACACTTGCCCATTTCCTTCTTCATCTTCCACTCTATCTCTCTTCTAGGAAAGGTTAATGTTCTGTAAAGTTTTCACTGTCCAAAAAAGGGTTAAAAGCTCCCACAAGTAACCGGACACCTTCTCACTGCAAACCACCTCCCCTTCTCCACAGGCTGGGCAGTGCTGCCAGCACATGATATCAAATTTCAAGGTAACAGTCCCAGGCACCATCTCTCTCTCTCTGTCTCCTGGGGGACAGGGGCTGCCTGATATCTCTCGGCGCTCTTCCACTCTTCCACCCTTGGGCCGGGCCTAGCTTCCATCTCTTTCCAAGGCCCAGCCTATTTCACAGCCGCATGGCTTTCCCCCTCCCCCGCCCAGCCGGCAGCAGCTGGGATGGGGAAGAAATCCGAACTCTTTCTGCTGGAAACCCAAGAGAGCTTCCCAGGGGAGTGCTCTGCTTTTTAACAGCTGTGTTCTCAGAGGTGTATCCAATGACCCCAGTGGCCACACCAGGTGCCAATATTCAAATCTGAACCCCATTGGTGTGACCACAGCATATCCCAGAAAACCTAATTCCTCTCAAACCACGTCAAGTTTACAACGAGCATCAGCTGGTGATGTCAGTCAACCCCTCCTGCTCAGTGCTTGGGTTTCCCTTCCAGGCCACTGCTTCAGCTGCAACGAGGTTTCCCATTCCTATGAGGCTTTCTTGGGTAGCTCTTTGGATATCAAAGTAAGAGGCTTTGCAGTAGTGCTTCCAAAACATCCCAAGGCCCCTGTAGCTTTCCAGGGTCAACAATTTTGTGTTCCAAATGTCCCCTGTGAGTACAAGTGCTCTGGATGGTGGGTGGGAAGGGGAATGGCCGTGTCCTCCTGCAGAGGCCATGGCACTGGTGTCCCCGTGGGGCTGGCTTGGAGCTGCACAAGCAGCATTGTCCCCTCTGCACCCCTGAGGTTTTCCTTGTCCTCCTTCCCTTTACCCTCCCTCACACCCGCCTGGCTCCCAGGGTGATGGTTGCACTGTTGTACCTCCTGCTGTAGAGCTGCTGTCATTGAGCCGAATCATCTTCTCAAGGAGGTTTTAATGCACATGTGTGAAAAGCACCTTTGTCTAATATGGCTCAGAATAGGCTTAAAAGAGTGTCAGGGTATGTAAGACAGGAAACACAGAGATCAGGGAGGAATTTCTTCATGGAAAGGGTGGTCAGGCCTTGGGAGGGGCTGCCCAAGGAGGTGGTGGACTCCCCATGCCTCGAGGGGTCCAAGGAACGGCTTGAGGTGGCACTGAGTGCTGTGGCCTGGCTGCCAAGGTGGGGATCGGGCACTCAGTTGAAATAAACAGGGCAGGAGACTTTTTCTCCTTTTAATGCCTTTATTAAAAGTGATCAGCTCAAGGTTGGGAAGCTTGACGGGTCTGAGGGTGACTCAGAGGAGGAGTAATGTGCAGCTTTGTCCACTCAAGGGCAGAGCTGGGGGTCCCGTCCACATGACAGCAGTGGGGCTATACCCCGTGGTTCAACTTTCGACTTTTCCAGGCTCATGGTCTTGGTTCCATCTGAGGTCTTTGCTCAGAGCAAGGGGAAACAAAGGTTTTCAGCATCTCTGCAGGCTCAGTACTTTGTTCCTTGCATCCAGACATCACTCTGATCTCTTAATTCTATGTTGGGTCATGGTTTTTGGGGTTTTTTTGGTAAGTTTAGTGGGGTAACTTCCCATGGCATGCCGGTCTCGAGGTTATTTTGCATTCTCTCTGATGCTTCCTGCCATGTACCCTCCTCTCACCCTCTGGGGGAGAAGGACTATCAACTTAGCCCCAGGCAGGGCCATACTGATACAAAAGGAACAATTAACGACAATGGCTGGTGATTACAATAACAAACAGGTAGAACTTTACTTTGGCAGCAACTGGTTTAACTGGTTCTGCAACCCTTTTTTTCCCCAAAAAATTGGCAGATTTTTTACTTATAACAGTCCCCCCTCTTTTTCTTTGATCGAGCTTAAACTTAAGCTTGCATCAACTTACAATTTCTGACTCATGAGCTTCATATTTCTTTAATTTTTTGTATTGATTATAAATTTCTTGAGCAGTCTGGTAATCATGGTTACTTAACTTTGTTACCTTTCTTGGTTTCTTCAGGTTAAAATTTTTTGAGATCTTTAGGTTGGTCTGCACGGCCAATACTACTATTTTAATGAAGCAGGAAAGTAAGCATAGTAAAAAGAGCAATCCTCCAAGTATACACACAGTGAGGAAAGCTACTTTTTCCCATAAATCCTCTTTGAAAATCTATAGGTTATCTCACCACCTGGAATCAAGTGTAGGAGTTTGGTTTTGGTTATTTACATATGCTAGGTTTTTTTTATTTCGTTTGAGATGTTTCTAATTATTCCATTCTTTATTTCTAATATTGCCTGGAGCCTGACAATTCTGTTTAACATAGGTATTGGGGTCCGAACCTGGCCTTTACAATTTTGGATTTGCTCAATTTCTATTGCACTTTGCTTCTTCTGTTTGGTTTCTCTTAAATCATTGTATATAGGAACTCCTAAACTTGATCCAGATTTTTTGGGTAATAAAAAGAAAGCTGGTCTTATCATTTCAGTGGCGCAACTGCCAGACCAGTCTCCTGACAATTTAGTGTATGCTGTAGTACCAGAGATCAAAACCAGGTGTTTAGGGCTCTCCCAAAATGTGTTCTTAGTTTCTGTTGGGCATTCCAAATATTTACACAGTTCTGTCATTTTCCAAAAGGGGTTTATCCCTTTTTCAGTACATTCATGAAGTTCATATATTTCATGGTAGATACACTTGTCTCTTTCTTTTTTCTCAACAGACTCTAATTTATTTGGATCTCTTGGCATCCACCGGGTAGCCGAATTCTTTACTGCTGAATACCTTTTACAAACTCTCTTTCTTACTGCTTTTACTATTTCTTTTCTTTTGACTAGATCTACTGAGCTTGCTTCAGCAGCATCACATTCAAAGCACAACCACGCTTCTCCTATAGGGCACTCTCCCAGGAGTTGTGCTTTAAAGTTGCAGTATTCTGGGCTATCCAATACATTCTTTTATCTTCTTGATAAAGGACTAATTGGGAGAGGTTAACACAATTAGGGTTAGAATTGATGTGGACTCTAGACAAGGAGCTCACTTCTTCCTCCTCATAGAGGGTTGGTAGCACTCCCTGCATGGCTCTCCTGGGCTCTTTCTTGAATCCTCTCACCTCAGAAGCAGTTAGAGGAGCATTCACAAAGCCAACACCTCCCACTACTCCTCCCACAGGAAATTCTCTGAGGGGAAAACGTCTCTCTACCTTGGAGGTCCTGGATCCGGTACTACAGTATGGCCCATCTTCAGATGCCAAACTACTAGTTTGAGGGACATCTGGGTTACCCTGAACTTTCTGCAGATCAGCAGGTGTATTTGGTGATAACTGTTTACCAGGTAAGGAGGCATTTGTGTCCCAAATAGGAGGAGGTGAAGGGACAGCAATAGGAGGGAGAGAAGAGCTTGAGTACATGTTAAGTGGAGCTGGAGAAGGGGTGGAGAATGCAGCAGGTGGAGTAGGCACTTGTGGTGGTGCAGAAAGAACTGGAGGAGCCAAAGGGGTGGTGAAGGAGTGGTTACTAGGGGAGATGCCGAGTCTACCACAGAGAAAGCCAAAGAGGTAGAAGGAGGAATTTGAGGAGGCGGTAATGAGATGGCAGCCGGGGGAAGAACCGGATCTGCCATTTGAGGTGCCCAAGGAAGAGGATTCTAAGGTGGAGGGGCAGCAGGAGGCAAATAATCCAGGGGGTCCCATCTTTTACCAATTCTAGCATCCCCTCCTTCGTTCCCCTCATTCTTCTTCTGCACCTTACAAATTCACACACCTTCATCCCCAATAGTGTTCTTTAACCAGCAAGCTACATACACTAATTGCTCAGGATCGGTATTTCCTCGAGCTGTCAGATAATGACTCAGTTGTTGGCACATCCACTTGTCCCTTGTCCCACACCAAGGCCATCCTCCTTGCACCTCTAATTCTGGCCAGACTTCTACACAATAGTGGATCATCTTCACCTTATCTAATCCTTCCGTGGCCTCTATAGAATCCCATTTTTCTAATAGTTCCCCTAAGGGGCTATTGGGAAGCATATTCCTCAATCTCTTGGCTGTTTTCTTACTATTCACCCTCCCATTTTTCAGGTTTCAACATAAAAAAATCCCAAAGGTACCTCTACTGGCAGGTAATCTCAAGAAAAATCTTGTTTGAGGAGCTTCAGCCTCCTCCACTGAAATCAAATTTTTGCCTAACGCTCAGGACTTTACACTAAAACAACTGCCTGATCTCTTGATTGCCCAACTTTACCAATGTCAGGTCTTATATCTACCAGAACTTAAAAACACGAAACCCTGGCATAAGAGCCCGAATCAGGCCTGACTCCCCTCTGTCAGGAAAAACAACTGCCTGATTTCTAGTTTGCCTAACCTTCCAAATGTTAGGCCTCACTGTATCAGGACTTAAAAACAAACCCCAGTTTCCTTTGCTGGGATTTGTGCCTGACCCCTTTGTCAGGACTTAATTTGCCTGCAGGGCTTCTAAGCTTGCCCGAATCCTTCTTGGGACTTGCAATCTTCCTGACTTCCCTTTGTCAGGACTTCTGGGCTGTGTGCCACTCATACAACTATTTCCTCCGCATGCCCAGAGGCTGTGCTATCCTCACAAGATCAGTAGGGCTATACCCGGTGTTTCGCAACTCTCCAGTGACCCCAGCCAGGGTTTTGGCTTCAGCTGAAGTCTTCTGCTTAGGGCGAGGGGCAACAAAGGATTTGAGCATCTCTGCAGGCTCAGCACTCTGTTGCTTATGTCTAGACATCACTTTAATTTCTTAATTCTTTATTGGCACATTGTTTTGGGGGTTTTTTTTGTAAGTTTGGCAGGGTTCCTTCCCATGGCATGCTGGTCTCAGAAGTTAGTTTGCACCTTCTGATGCCCCCGTCCCATGTCCCCTCCCCTAACTGTCTCAGGAGAAGTACAACTTAGCCTCAGGCAGGCTTTATCGATAAAAAAGGAGCAATAAGTTACAGCTATCGGTGATTACAAAAACAAACAGGTAGAACTTCAGTTTAGCAGCAACTTGTTTGATTGGTTTTGCAACCCTTTTTTCACAAAAAATATTGGCAGATATTTGTTTATAAAAAAGGCAAGGCTCGACAGACCTTGGAGCAGCCTGGGATAGTGGAAGGTGGGCCTGCCATGGCAGGGGTGAAACTGGACGGGCTTTAAGGTCCCTGCCAAGCCAATCCATTCCATGATGCCACAGACTGATGGCTCTGAGACAGAGTCCTTTGGTGACAGCATGGCCTGAACTGCAGTTTGCTGCGAGCTCTGATGCCAATAACCATCACGGTGAGAGGGGCATTGCTACAGTGCCGTGAGAAGGGCCACTGTGACATTGGCAGCAGCACTGTCACACAGGAGCTGCCACAGCTGCACCTCAGGTCTGCGTGCCACGCGTCTGCAGCCAGTCCTGCCTTGCCATGGACCTGGTGATGCGTCTGGTGCGCGCTCTGCTCCTGCTGGCCCTGCTGCTGGCAGTGGCCCCCTCGCCAGCAGTGGGCAAGGAGCTCTGCCCAGAGCCCTGCCACTGCCCAGGCCGTGGGCGGCTGAACTGCGGCCACGCCGGCCTGGCCGCCGTGCCCCCGGCCAGCCGCCGCCGAGCCCTGGCCTTCCTGTGAGTCCCGCGGCCCCTCCGAGCCCTGCAGCTGCCCCTCCTCGGCTCCCTGGCTCTGCAAAGCCCACCTGGGACACCCGGGGGACTCCCTGGCCGGAGACAGGGGGGCTTTGGGGGCCTGAGCTCAGCATGAGGATGGAGCCAGGCTGGGCACGCTGCGCCTTCTCCAGGCAAAGCCCCATTCCAGCTCAGCAGGCGAAAGGCAGGGAAATGGGCTTTCCTGAGGGGGCACCGGGTCTTTTGTCTCTTTGCAGAGATTTCACTGGCAACGCCATTGCTGCTGTTGGAAAACAAACCTGGAAGTTCTACCCGTGGACTGAGACCTTGTAAGTGCCCTGCAGCATTTCAAGTGTCAGGAGTTTGGGGAGTTTCCATCCTTTGGTCTGGGGTTGGAGCAGCAGCCTCCACACCACCCTCTACCATTGGAATTCCAAGCTCGGCTGCTCTGCCAGGAGGGCTGTGATTCACCACAGCTTCCCAGCATGGAAAGAATTGCCTTGAGTCTCTTGCAGCCAGGGCACCATCCCCGTGTCTGTCTGCCAGGGATCAAGCTGTGGTCAGCTGCAGCCGGCCAGGAGCAAGGGCCTGCTCTGGCCAGGAGTGGGGACGATCCCTGCAGCAGTGCCCCAGAGAGATGCTTCAGTCCAGCTGCTGCAGGAGATTTCCCCATGACTATGTCTTTTGCTGCCGGGCTGTGGCCGCTGTCACAATGTCCCTGTGTCCCCTTGCAGAGTGCTCAGGGACAATGAGCTGCATGTGGGCAGTGAAGAGGCATTCCCTGGAGGGGCTGTTCCTGCTGAAGCACCTGTAAGCACCGTGCCCTGCCCATGGCGGGGGGCTCCTGCCTGCCCCTGCCTGGGGCCCTGCTGCTCAGCCCAGCCACGGGCACGTGGCCTTTGTCCCTCCTGGGACCCAGGCTGCAGAGGCAGGTAAAAGCAACAGGGCCAATGGAAGTGACATTTGTTGTTCTGTCTGGAGCAGGGATTTGTCCTGCAATGAGATCCTGTCCATTGAGGAACGCGCTTTTGAGCCACTGCCTTTCCTGAAGTTTCTGTGAGTGACCAAGTTTCTTTGTTGTGGTTTTAGCTCAGTCTTGGCATGGGCACCCTTCCCGTGTAGGAAAATGCTCCTGTTGTTTTCTGCACAGTCCCTAAATCTGCCAGGCCCAGAGCCCAGCTGAGCTGCAGAGGTCGATGCCGATGGCTGGGCGGCCACAGGGGACAGAGCCCAGCGGGGTTGTCCACACACAGCCATCAGAGCAGCCAGTTCTTGCAGCCTTGGCTGCATCCAGGAACAGAAATAGACTCAGCACGTGTGCCCTTCACTTGCCCTCCTGGGCAGGCTACAAATGCTGAGAAAGCAGCAGTTTCCTCCCTCTTCCACCTTGGATTGGCACCTTTCCTGCAAAGGGCTCCTTCTTTGCCCCCTCTCTCTGTAGGGCAGGCCTGATTCCTTGGTGTGACCTCCTCTTTCCCCAGAAATCTCTCCTGGAATGGCCTCACACAGATTCGCAGCAACACTTTCCAGTCCTGGCATGGGATGCAGTTCCTCCAGGAGCTGTAAGTGGCACCAGGGCTAAAGGAACGGCAGGGGGAGTCTCTGCAGGCTCAGTGGGCAAGAGCAGATTTGCCCTTGGGAAAGTCCTGATTCCAACTGTGGATGTCAGTCAGGGAGCACCAGGAGTGGGCAGCTGCAAAGGCCCTTTCCCCTGCCCTGCTTCTCTCCTGCAAGGCTTCCTTGAGTGCAGCCAGGCCGTGCACACGTGCCTGGAACTGCCAGCTCCCATCCTTGCCATCAGCCCTGACAGAGCTCTCTTGTTTCCCAGGATCCTCAGCCACAACCCGCTGGCTGTCATTGATGATGCTGCCTTCTTCAAGATGCCCTCAGTGAGCTCTCTGTAAGTATTGGCTCATTTGGAGCAGATCCACCGAGAGCTGTGTCTCTCTGGAGTGCCCTGTTCTCAGGAAAGCAGCACAAATGGTGCAGGAGCAAATCTCCCTCTTGGCCTGCCTGAGTCTGCAGGAGTAACAACTGCCCCAGCTCCAGCAGAGTTGTGGCAAAGACCAAGCAGTGCGGTGTGTCCCCAGCTGCAAAGCAACCCAGGAACTGGGAAACAAACTTTCAGGAATGAGAGCCCATGCAGTTCTGGGGCTGTGGATGGGCTGCAGGTCTCTGGGAATCGGCTGCAGTCTTGTCAGGAGCTCCAGGCTCCTGCCTCCTGCAGGGACACAGCTGCCCTCAGGGGAGAGCAGCAGGAGGGTCGGGAGTGGCACAATCCTTTCGGGTGGCATCTGTCTGCCACGAGAGCTGAAGGATTGCAGTTTAGAGCAGGTTAAGAGCAGGGCAAGGCAGAGGGAAACTGGGCTCCAGAATGGCTTCTCTGGGAGCAGGCAGAAGTGGATGCCTCTGTCAACAGCAACACCTTCGTCAGGGCCCGGGGCTTGCTCTGAGAGCCAAGTTCTGGCAATGTCACCAGAGAGTTTCATGAGCTCTTTCCAATGCTTGCAGAGACATGAGTGCCACCCAAGTGAACTCACAGACACTGCTACAGCTGCTGCAGACCACCGTGAGCTTGGAAACCCTGTGAGTGTGTGGGACTGAGCCCCAGTCACCAGCAGGCCCCGAGTGCTGGGACAGGGGCTCTGCTTGGGAAACAAATCCGTGTGCCACAAAACCAGAACAAGCCCAGTAAGCTCAAGAGTTGCTGTTTGCTTCTGGGAACGTGTCAAAACTCACCAGCTCAGAGGCAGAATCTCACCTTTGTGGTGACTTGCTGCAGGTTTCTATAAGGGGAGTTTGAACTCCAGGCGGGTTCATTTCTGTGTCTCGTGGTGTTTTGGGAGCAGTTCTACTTTCCAGGTTAAAATCCCCTTTTAATGTTTTGCATTGGGACTCAGGGCCCTTTCCCAGAGCCGTGGCACACAGTGAGGCACAGGCCCCATGCGTGGTATCGGTGTGTTCCCTGAGTTGGGCTCTGAGCCATGGACTGGGTGGCCACGTGTTCCTCCAAGAATCCCCTCTTGTCTGCAGCCAAGTGCCCAAGGAGGCGGCCTGCTGCCTGTGCCAGGAGCGTCCCCGGCCCGAGAGCCCCTGCAGGACCATCCAGTTCCTGTGCCAGAAGCTGTGCAGCACCAGCGCCCCACAGTGCGGTGGGTGTCCGCAGGGGCTGGGGGAGCTCAAATCAGCCCCTTCTCCTGAGCCTGGGGAGATGCTGCAGCACTGCCCCATGCTGGGGGGTGCTGATCTGCCCTAGGAGTACAGGCCTTGGAAAAACACCTTGGGATGGAAAGTTCCTGCTGATTGTACATATCTTGTGTGTCACACACTGTCTGGACAAGGAACAGCTCACTGGGCCCACCAAACCTACCCATTTCCTGCCCACACCATGGCCCCAGGCAAGGAAAGCAGGAATGCCCTGTGCCCTTCCCTGGTGCTGGAAGGCAAGGTCTGCCCATAAAGGCCCCAAATTCCCCTAACAGCCTGGTTTCTGTACCACCCCAGTGGCCCCTGCAGGGCAAAGGGCAGGGCCCCTGATGTGCTCTGCAGGGTGAACACCCAGCACCGTCATGCCCTGGTTGGCCTGTGCAGGGGGAGCAAAGCCCCGTCCTGCTCGAGCTGGGCACAGGGCACAGCACATCCTGTGCCCAGCAGGGCCAGGCTGCCCTTCTGCAAACAGGTACAGCCAGGTTTGCAAGGGCCCCATGGAGCTCGCTTCTCTCACTGCCTCAGCCCCAGCTTTCCCACAGCACAGTCCCAGAGCTCTGGTGCCCTTGAGGAAGTTTTTCATGCTCTAACAGCTTCAGCTGCTGCTCTTGGCAATGGCCCCGGAGCAAAGGAGTCCCTGGGCATTCCTCCCCTGCCAGTCTGTGCCCCCCTTGCAGTGCTGATCTTTCCTCTGGGGTCTCTGACTCTTCCATGGCTCCTGCAGAGCAAGCCAAGCCTGCTCACCTGGAACTGTGGGAACCTCTCTGACAGCAATCCCATTCCCCTGGCATGTTTCCGTCCCATCCAAACAGAGCCCCAGGAGACACTAGGAAAGAACCAGCTCTCTGCTCTGCCCCAAGGGGATAATGGCATGGATTGAAGGGCTCTTCTCCTCACCACAACACATTCTTCACTCTGCTCTTGTACACCCCGGCCTTGAGATGAGCTCCTGCGGCTTGTTGTAACCTCTGAGCCTGTGTTTGTGTCCAGCTGCTGATCTGCTCTCTTGCTGTTCTCCAGCTCACACAACTCTGCTACAGACTCGGGGAGAAATAATGGACATGGAACAAGGCAGAGAGCCGAACACCATCCCAGTGCTGAGCCTCAAGACCAAGGAGCCTTCACTGGGAGATGGTGAAACTGTAACGCTTGTGGTTGCCCTGACCCTGAGCACTGAGGGTGATGTCAGCAGCCTGGACAGTTCCAGAACAAACTCACATCCCCCTCAGCATCTCTTGGGGCCTGAAGGCAAAACAAGCGCTCATGACCTGAGGGCCAAAGTCAAGAAGAAGCTGCACAAGGCTGAAAGCATTCAAGATGCCAAAAGCAATGCCAGGCTGAAGTGTGTGAAAAAGACACCAAGCTGGGAAGCTGGCACCAAGAGAAGATGGAGTCACGGATTTATACCCCAGCAAGGATCAAAGAGCCCTCAGTGGTAGCTGGTGGATTAAAACATGGTGACCATACCTCCATGTCTGGCACAACACAGAGATGAGGAGGATGATGACTCCAGCTCCCAGCAAAGTACTACATCAAGACACACAAACAGCATTCAAAACAAGAAGGACAGCCAGTATGGGGTTGGATATAATAATCTTTTCTACCAGGTTTTTGAACCTGTGAAAGTGGGAGCAAAGGTCCACCGATCTGACCAAAGGTCTAAACAAGAATCTGGATTTTCTCTCTGACCTGTTGATTGGGAGCCACCCCCCTGCGAGCAGGAGAGGAAGAGCCACAGCTGAAGAGAAGCATTCCTCTACAGGCAGGGCACCTCCTGATCATGCCTGACACCACAGGCACAGGGAGGAAACAGGACTCCATGTTCCTCAATAAACCTGAGAGCCCCCAAAGTCCAGACCTTGCGCCAGTTCCAAAGAATCTTGGAAACCAACGTTGACCATCACCGCCACCTGGAGGCACACAAAGGCCTGCAATGTTCATGGCCCATCTGGAGCGAGCCCTGAAGATGGACTGCAGCCTGCCCCAGCTCAAGCACACCTGTGCCAAGATGGTCTCATGAAGGCCAGGCTGCTTTAAAAGCTGCTCACTGAGAGGCAAGAGAACCAGGGAGCCTATGATCCCACGGGCACAGTGTCCTCTGCAAGAGAACATGATCATTCATATGGCCTTGGGGAATGGCAAGGGACTCTCACGGAAGGTAGGAGAGCTGCAGGCACTGCTGCCTGTGTCCTTCTGGGCAAAGGAGAATGGAAGGATCAATCCTCTTACCCCCGTGATCTTCCTTTTCTCACAGCGCAAACTAGAAGTTGTGGTGTAATGGTCATGTTTGTGGTTTTGCTGCTTTTTCTTCATCTTCGTTTTCCTGATCCTGAAGTGTGTCTTCCACGTAAGCCAATTTCTTCTTTGACACTGAGCTGTCTGTCTTGTAGCTGGAGTGCTCTGGTGACAAGCCCCATGTGCCACTGCAGATGCCCCTGCATGTGCTGGCTACCACAGGAGATGTTTTTCCAAGCCTGCAGCTTGTGGCAGCATGCACAGCACCCAGCTCAGCAGGGTCCAGCCTGCCTGAGGGAAGCTTGTCCTGCCTTCTGTCCCAGCTCTCCCCAGCTTTGCTTTGCTCTCCTGCCTTCAGCCACACAGCAATGAGAGCTTTTGCCCTCCTCTGTTTGGCAAAATATTAAAGGAAAACTGATGTTGCAAATCTCCCATTTTCCTTCCCCAGAAGCGCTCTCGACATTGTGAACTTGACTCCCAACCCTGCCACACCTGGAATGTATGGCTGAGAAGGTAACTGCTCCCTGCCCGTGCCTCTGCTGTGCCACCAAGAGTCTTTCCTGTGCAGAGCAGCTCCTCCTGGAGCCCCGCAGCCGCGCAGGTGCCGCTGCCCAGGACTCTCCCGGCTGTGTTTCCAACACGTCGCGTTTGGGGCAGCCCCGGGCAAGGGGCTCCTGAGCGGCAGCACTGGGCACGGCCGAGGGCTCCCAGCCCAACCAGCCCTTGCCCCGCCGGCGCTGGCATGGATGTGCTGGGCCCCGGTGTGCTCCCGAATTTCTGTGAGCACCAGCAATATCTCTGTGTTCCCTCAACACTCTCCTCTGCTGATGGCTCTGCCCTATTTTTCCCGGCTCCCTCCCCACAGTGGCTGGTGAAGAACTCACTCCCATCCTCTCCACTTGCCTTATGCAAGCAGGGCTCATTCTCTGGATTGCCAGCCATTGCCATCCCTTCTGGGGCTCCCCATCTTCCTTGGGCTCTGCTGGCACAGCCCCGAGCAGGGAGAGGTGCTGGCACCTGCTGCAGCCCTCCCTGGCCAGACCTCCCTGCTTACGGAGTGGGAGCAGGGAGCTCTGGGGATGGGATGTGCAGAAGCCTTGTTGTCCCCATTCACCTCCCTCACTCCATTGCTTTGCAGCATTGGAAATGCCCCTTCCCAGCTCCTCCAGCAGCTGCTGCCCAGACAGGGCAGAGCACAGGCAGCCCTGCTGCCCACAGCCTCCAGCACCAGCTGCCTTCTCTTTTTAACCCTATTTTCCCTTTCTGTTTTTTTCAGGTTTTGTGTAAAACTGCCACAGAGTGGGAGGAAATATAACAAGGAGACAAAGAATGCAGAACAGAAAAGGGCCAATAACTCCTCGAGTGTTCACCCTGTTCCCAGTCCATTCAAGGTGCTTCCCCGTGCTGTTCCCTGTTCAGGAAGTCTAAATTGCCATGGATTTAAAGCATCAGGGAGGCCCATCAATCCCAGAGATACGCATCCCATGAATAGACATAGTGTGAAGAACTAAAGTGGAAGACATTCAAGAAGTTAATGGGACGCCACCAATTCTTCACTACCCCTTTTACCCGAGGCTCTCTTTGGATGCTGTTTCATTGGTTCTTGTTATTTCCTTGGATGCTTTTTCTTTGACTGTTCTTTTCTTGCTGCCCCTGCTGAGGGAAGGCCGGAGAGTGCTGCAGGCCAGCACAAGCTCTGGACACCCAGAGGAGACATCTCAGGGTTTTCCTCAGCCCTTGTGGCAATGTTTCCCCCTGCATTCAGTATAAATAAAGTTTGTTCTTGTTCCTCCTGGTGTTGCTGATGTATTTGCAAAAGTAGTTTCTGTTCTACCGTATGGAATTGGCCAAATTCAGTTCCAGCTGGGCCTTTGCTTTTCTACCTTTCTCCATGTGTGCTCCAACGACATCCTCGCCATCCTCCTGTGCTGCTGCCCTTCTTCCAAAGCTGTAAATTCTGTGTTTTCCCTCAGTCCCAGGCAGAGCTTCCTGCTCAACCACTCTGCTTCCCCACCAGCTCATCTTTGGGCACACCGGCACAGGCTGTTCCTGCCTGTGCCTTCAAGGATTTCTCCCTGCACAATGTGCAGCCTCCCTGGACTCTTCTGCCCCTCAGGCCAGCATCCCCAGGGAGCCTCTCAAACAGCGTGGCTGGACTGATGCCCCCTGGGCAGCCCCTCCAGCCTGGATGGAGCTTGTCCACACCGGGATTGTCCCGGCCCCAGAGGCCCAGAGCCTCCACCCATTGTGTAGAGGGAGCTGGGAAGGTGAGATAAGCCAGGAGGAGATTCCCCTGCTGTTCCCAGCAGGGACCTATTTCCATTCCCCCTGTTTTCTGGGTCCCCTCCTTCTGCCTGCTGGTCAAACCCTTGGCCATCCTCAGCTTCTTGGCATGTGTCTGGGACATTTGTTTTGTGGCTGCTTCAGAGTGGCTCCAGCAGTCCCTCTCCCTCTCCTACTCCCTGACACTCCTTGTCTTTTCACTTCCCCCTTCAGCTCTGCCACTGGGCTGAGCAG
>JALJVW010000122.1:0-27540 GCA_024865655.1 Emberiza elegans | reverse complement strand
GGTCTGCAGCAGCTGCAGCAGTGTCTGTGAGTTCACTTGGGTGGCACTCATGTCTCTGCAAACATTGGAAAGAGCTCATGAAATTCTCTGCTGACATTGCCTTAACTCTGTTCTGAGAGCAAGCCCAGGGCCCTGCTGATGGTGGTGCTGTTGGCAGAGGCATCCACTTCTGCCTGCTTCCAGAGAAGCCATTCTGGAGCCCAGTTTCCCTCTGCCTTGCCCTGCTCTAAACTGCAATCCTGCAGCTCTTGTGGCAGCGAGATGCCACCCGAAAGGATTGTCCCTCTCCCGACCCTCCTGCTGCTCTCCCCTGAGGGCAGCTTAGTCCCTGCAGGCAGCAGGAGCCTGGAGCTGCTGGCAGGAGTGCAGCTGATTCCCAGAGACCTGCAGCCCCTCCACAGCCCCAGAACTGCATGGGCTCTCATTCCTGAAAGTTTGTGTCCCTGTTCCTGGGTTGCTTTGCAGCTGGGGACACACCTCAGTGCTTGGTCTTTGCCACGACTCTGCTGGAGCTGGGGCAGTTGTGTCTCCTGCTGACTCAGGCTGGCCAAGAGGGAGATTTGCTCCTGCACCATTTGTGCTGCTTTCCTGAGAACAGGGCACTCCAGAGAGACACAGCTCTCTGTGGATCTGCTCCAAGGGAGCCAATACTTACAGAGAGCTCACTGAGGGCAGCTTGAAGAAGGCAGCATCATCAATGACAGCCAGTGGGTTGTGGCTGAGGATCCTGGGAAACAACAGAGCTCTGTCAGGGCTGATGGCAAGGATGTGAGCTGGCAGTTCCAGGCACGTGTGCACGGCCTGGCCACATTCAAGGAAGCCTTGCAGGAGAGGAGCAGGGCAGGGGAAAGAGCCTTTGCAGCTGCCGACTCCTGGTGCTCCCTGGCTGACATCCACAGTTGGAATCAGGACTTTCCCAAGGGCAAATCTGCTCTTGCCCACTGAGCCAGCAGAGACCCTGCAGGGACTCGCCCTGCCGTGCCTTTAGCCCTGGTGCCACTTACAGCTCCTGGAGGAACTGCATCCCATGCCAGGCCTGGAAAGTGTCGCTCCGGATGTGTTTGAGGCCATTCCAGGAGAGGTTTTTTGTGGAAAGAGGAGGTCACACCAAGGAATCAGGCCTGCACTACAGAGAGAGGGGGCAAAGAAGGAGCTCTTTGCAGGAAAGGTGCCAACCCAAGGTGGAAGAGGGAGGCAACTGCTGCTTTCTCAGCGTTTGTAGCCTGCCCAGGAGGGCAAGTGAAGGGCACATGTGCTGAGTCTATTTATGTTCCAGAGTGCAGCCAAGGCGGCAAGAACTGGCTGCTCTGATGGCTGTGTGTGGACAACCCCGCTGGGCTCTGTCCCCTGGCGTGGCCGCCCAGCAATCGGCATTGGCCTCTGCAGCTCAGCTGGGCTCTGGGCAGGGCAGATTTAGGGACTGTGCGGAAAGCAACAGGAGCATTTCCCTACACAGGAAAGGTGCCCATGCAAAGACTGAGCTAAAACCACCAGAAAAAAACTTGATCACTCTCAGAAACTTCAGGAAAGGCAGTGGCTCAAAGGCCCGTTCCTCAATGGACAGGATGCCATTGTAGGACAAATCCCTGCTCCAGACAGAACAACAAATGTCACTTCCATGTGCCCTGTTTCTTTTACGTGCCTCTGCAGCTTGGGTCGCAGGAGGGACAAAGGCCATGTGCCCCTGGCCGGTGAAATAAACAGGTCAGGAGACTTTTTCTCCTTTTAATGCCTTTATTAAAAGTGATCAGCTCAGGATTGGGCAGCACGGAGGGTCTGCAGCTCCGTCATGTCTCTCCCGGGTGACTCGCAGGAGGAGGATATGCACAGCTTTGTCCTCTAGGGCCAGAGCTGTGGGTCTCATCCTCATGGGAGCTGATTTCGGGCGTAGTAGACCCACCTATTCGTGTCAAACTTCCACCGGGACCCTGGGGTATCACCCTCGGGATGACTCCTCTAATTCAGGGCGAGGGGCCACGAAGGTTTTCAGCATCTCTGCAGGCTCAGCACTCTGCTCCTCACGCTCGGACATCACTCCAATTTCTCAACTTTATCTTGGCTCGTTGTTTTGGGGCTCTTTTCTGCATGTTTGGAGCAGCAGCCTCTCGTGGCATGCTGGTCCTGAAGTTTAACCTGCATGCCCTCTGATGTCCCTTCCCATGTCTTCTCCTTTCACTGTCTGAGGAGAAGTGTTATTAACTCAGCTCAAGTGTTATTAACTCAGCAGGGCCAGGGCTTTCAGCTGATACAAAAAGAACTATTAACGACAATGACTCGTAATTATCATAACAAACAGGTAGCACTTTAGCAGCAACTCTGGTCTGACTTAGTTTTTGTAACTTTTTCTTCACAATAATAAATCGGCAGTTTTTTTGTTCATAACAGTGTCATGGTTTGACCAGAAGTGGATTTCTGGGATTTTGTGGTCAGCCCAATTGGATGCTCAGGTTTTTGCATTGACACCTGAATTGACCATTGAGATTTGGATATGCTTCTGAGAACACACAGGGGTTAAAAGCAGAGCTCTCCCCTGGGAAGGTCTCTTGGGACTTCATCGTGAAAGAGGTCGGATCCCTCTCCCGTCCAGCTGCTGCTGCTGGGCAGGGGAGGGCCAGCCATGCGGTAGGCCTGGTCCTGGACAGAGATGGGGAGTAGGCCTGGCCTGGCCCTCCCCAGGCTGGAAGGGTGGAAGAAAAACACTGGAGGCACTGGGCAGCCAATCCCCCCCCCCCACCCCATCACCCCGGAGCCAGAGAGAGAGAAGAGAGCGCCGGGTGCTTGGGACTGTTATCTTGAAACTTGATATCATGTGCTGCCGGTACAGCTGGCCTGCAGTGGCGAGGGCGGGGGGGAGGAGGCAGCGATGTGTCCAGCCACTTGTGGTAGCTTTTAACCCTTTGTGGACAATGAAACTTTACAGAACATTAACCCTTCCTTGAGGAGAGATAAGAGTAGAGGATGCAGGAGGAGATGGGCAAGTGATCAAGGTCTGGGCCAGAGAGAGAGAGAGAGATGTTGGAAGAATAGAGAAGATGGAGTGGCATTTTTGCTGGACTCTTTTTTTTGTATAGCCATGGACTGTTTTCCTTGTGATCCAGAGACTGCTTCCGGGGGGGGCAGTGCCTCGGAACCAGGAAGGTTCAAACCCCTCTGCCCCTGGGGGTGCAAAAATATGGCGGGAACAGGTGTCCCAAAGTTGAGACTGTGCCTTTTTGGAAAGAGACAAGGCATCCTTAAAAGGAACCCTAGAAGCAGCCCGGGTCCATGCGCAGTGGTGAGAGCACTGAGCATGGAAGGAAGGTGTCATGATGGCAAATCCGGGCGGTGCTACGTGTGACAAGAAGCCCATGGCACAAAAGAAGGACTCCTTCTCCTCTTGATGAACTGAGGATTGAGCATTCTAAAGGGTGGTCCCAGATCGAGAGTTGGTGATTTGGGGGAATGTATTGTATCGGGAATTTGGGGGAGAGGAGGAGGAGATGTATTTGTGAAGTTTTCATTTTCCTTGTGTGTTTGTTTTTCTTTTCTTTCCTATGTAGTGTAGTGTAGTGAATAAAGTTTCTTTTCTAACTAAGTAGGAGCCTGCTTTGCTTATTCCCGGTCACATCTCACAGCAGACACCAGGAAGAGGGTATTTTCATGGGGGCACTGGCATTGTGCCAGGGTCAAACCATGACAAACAGTCCCCCCTCTTGTTCTTTGATCAAGCTTAAATTTAAGCTCGCATCAACTTACAATTTTTGACTCATAAGCTTCATATTTAATTTTTTTGTATTGAATATAAATCTCTTGAGCACTCTGATAATCATGGTTACTTAACTTTGTTACCTTTCTTGGTTTCTTTAGGTTATTCTGCATGGCCAATATTACTATTTTAAGGAGACAGGGAAACAAGCATAAGAAAAAGAGCAATCCTCCAAGTATACACACAGTGAGAAAAACTACTTTTCCCCATACATCTTTTTTGAAAATCCATAGGTTATCTTCCCAACTGGAATCAAGTGTAGGAGTTTGTTCTTGGTTACTTACAAATGTTAATTTTTTTATTGCATTTGCAATGTTTCTAATAATTGCATTCTTCATTTTTAATACTGCCTGTAGCCTGATGATTTTGTTTAACATAGATCTTGGGGTCTGAATTTGGCTTTTACAACTTTGGATTTTTTCAGTTTCTATTACATTTTGCTTATTCTGTTCAGTTTCTCTTAAATAATTGTATACAGGAACTCTTAAACTTGATCCAGTTTCTTTGGGTAATAAGAAGAAAGCCGGTTTTATTATTTCAGCGGTGCAGCTGTCAGACCAGTCTGACAATTCAGTGTGTGCTATGGTACTAGAGATCAAAACCAGGTGTTTAGGGCTCTCTTGAAATGTATTTTCAGTTTCTGTTGGGCACTCTAAATATTTACACAGTTCTTTCATTTTCCAACAGGGGTTCATCCCTTTTTCAGTACACTCATAACATTCCCATACTTCATAGTGGGTGCACTTGTCTCTTTCTTTTTTCTCAACAGACTCTAATTTATTTGGATCTGGTGGGATCCCCTGGGTAGCTGAATACTTTACTGCTAAATACTTGTTACAAACCATCTTTCTAACTGTTTTTACTATTTATTTTCTTTTTACTAGATCTACTGAGCTTGTTTCAGCAGCATCCCATTCAAAGCACAACCAGGCTTCTCCTATAGGGCACTCTCCCAGGAGGGGCTGCCCAAAAGTGGCAGTATTCTGGGCTATCCAATGCATTCTCACATTTTTCTGATAAAGGACCAATTGGGAGAGGTTAACACAATCAGGATTAGAACTGATGTAGACTCTCAACAAGGAGCTCACTTCTTCCTCCTCACAGAGGGGTTGAGAGCACCACCAGCAATTAGAGCCATCATTACTGCCCTTCCCAAGAGTCTGGTATGGGTCATCTTTGCACAGCCTGCCCACCCGGCCTTGCCTCTTGGGGAATTTTACTGCGAAGAAGCTTCCAAGCCCTTTAGAGTCTCTTCTACCCACTCTGGTTAAAAACCTCTCTTGTTCTGTTCCCTACCAATTTTAGTTTTTCTTAGGGGAGTGCTCTGTAGAGGATTACCCTGGAGTCTTTAGAATCAATTTGGGGGAACTTAACCAGAATTACTTATTTACAGTCTTAAACTTTTTACAAACATATTCTACACACAGAACTGTCTTGAAACATTTTATACTATGTTAGAGCTCTGATACCAATTATTTTTCCCATATAGTTCAGTCTTTTTGACTCTTCCTTCTGAGAGTCAACTTTAAATCTTTTGGTCCTTTTATTACAGTATACTTGGGTGATTAAACCTGTGATTTGATTAAATCTTGTCCAGTGCCCAGAGGTGAGAGTGGTGTGAGCTCTGGCCCAATGCCAGAAGGAAAAATTGATGTGGACTCTGGCCCAATGCCAGAGGGAGAATGGGGTGGAGTCCAGTCCAATGCCAGAGGGCCAATGCCAGGAGGGAAAGTGGGGTGGAGAGTGGTGCAATGCCAGAGGGACAAACTGATGTGCTGTCGGGTCCAATGCCAGAGGGTGAGAGTGATGTGGAATCTGGTGATGTGGGTCCAACCCTTTTCCTTTGGTCTGCACAGTCGAATTAGCAATGAGGAGTACCTGAAACAGGCTTTCAAATACAGGCATTAATGGTCTGCTATTTTATGATTCTATCAAAACTCAGTTTCTTCGGTTAATGTATAATTGGTTAATTTCCCTTTTTCTATAGCTTGCATGTTTCTCTCATCAACTCTTGCATACTCTGTATTTTGTTGGCTAACTTATTCTCCTATTTTCTGTGTATTTAACTTACTGCTTTTCTGTTCTATTTTCAAGATCTTATCTATTCATCTCTTGCCTTTATTTCTTACCTTCACTAACAGCTTAAATACTACTTCTCTTTCAGCTCCTTACACTTAAAACTTTTTTTTTTCTCACACTATTTTTCAACACAATACACCTCTCTCTAAGGAGATGTGGTAGAACTTATAATGCACACCCCACATTACTTATACTTTAATTTGTCTACATTGACTCTCTTATTTCTCATTCACTTTTACACATTCTTGCACACCCGCAAGACAAAAAGTGGATCTTTATTGTTAGAAAATCACGGGTCCCTGTGGCCCCCTCCACACTGGGGTTGGCCCACAGGTCTCAGTATCTCTGAGCCTCTTGGAAGGGCCCTGACTCTGGTTGCCTCCGGTGTCCGTTCACTTGTGAGGCTGTCTGCGTGTAACTTACGCTCTTACAGCTACGGCCCCCTCACACGTCTGGGGAACACTGGTTTGCTTTGCAGGTCCCACACACCACTTTCCACTGCTCCCCCCTTCCCACCTGCCCGGGAAGTTGAGGCTGACTTTGTTTGTGACTCACTCTCACATACACAACAAGACAACAATAAGGTACCTTTCATTTTCACATCACTTATTACAAGTTTAGGTGTTACTGGCCAGTCTTCATGCTATTGGATATCCTTCTACTTAGCTGTTTTGTCTACCTTCAAATATTTTTGGGTATTTTACTATACTCTCTGGTACGTTGTTGAGACAGGACTTATCTGCTCCTGTATCTACTCAAAAATTCAAATTCTTCATTTAGGGGTCTCACCTCAAAATTTACCAAGGGCTTTTCTAGATGGGACATCGGGTCCCCTAAAGTGTAAAGCCCCTGATACTCTTAATCATCACCCTTAAGGATTATTCCTAAATTATCTTGTTCCCTGGCTATTGCCTCACTGAGACTGAGCTTTCTACAAAACCTCCTGCCATGTCCTGCCTCTCCACAGTAATAGCAGTGTTGTTCGCTCAAAGGGACTTGAGCGAGGGATCCTTCTTGTACCTGACAATACAAGAGGCATATCTTTGCCTCCTCCTGGAGGTGCACCTGCCCACCCCGCACTTTCTCTAGCTACTGCAACCATGATCTTAGCCTTGGCCTTTGCTTTTTCTTCATCTTTCCTTAAACACACTTTCAATGCCTCTTTTAATAACTCATTAATGTCCTTCTCTTACCAATCTTCAATCTTCTCCAGTTTTCTCTGTATATCTGGCCAAGATTTGGTAACAAATTGGACTTTTAGTAGCACTTGACCTTCTGGGGTGTCTGGATCTATTCTAGAGTACAATTGGAAGTTCCACTTTAGGCAATTAAGCCAAGTAGCAGGAGCTTCATCTTTCTCTTGTGTACCTTCAAATGCTAATATGGTATTAGTTCCTTTGGGAACTGACTCTTTGATCCCCTGTATTATCAAAGATCTATATTCCATCATGGCCTTCCTCCCTTCCTCATATTAGGGTTCCAGCTGGGATCCGTTAGTGGCAATTTTTGTTCACCTGATGGCACCTGGGATCCTGGACGGTTATCCTTTTCCCAAATTCTTATGCTAGCAGCTCTAATCATCCGGACCTCTTCTGGGGAAAATAATATATTCAGAATGGAATTCATCTCCCCCCACGTGTAGATATTTGGACCTACCTAAGAATTGATCCACTTGGTTTGCTATGCCCACTGGGTCCTCAACTCAATGCCCTAACTCTTTCTTGAATCCTCTCACCTCAGAAGCAGTTAGAGGAGCATTCACAAAGCCAACACCTCCCACTACTCCTCCCACAGGAAATTCTCTGAGGGGAAAGAGTCTCTCTGCCTTGGAAGTCTTGGATCTGGTACTACAGTACGGCCCATCTTCAGATGCCAAACTACTAGTTTGAGAGATATCTGGGTTACCCTGAACTTTCTGCAGATCCACAGGTGTATTTGGTGATAACTGTTTACTGGGCAAGGAGGCATTTGTGTCCCAACTAGGAGGAGGTGAAGGGACAGCAATAAGAGGGGGAAAAGAGCCTGAGTGCATATTAAGTGGAGCTGGAGAAGGGGTGGAGAATGCAGCAGGTGTAGTAGGCACTTGTGGTGGTGCAGAAGGAACTGGAGGAGCTGAAGGGGGTGGTGAAGGAGTGGTTACTAGGGGAGATATTGAGTCCACAGGGGAAGCCAGAGAGGTAGAAGGAGGAATTTGAGCAGGTGGTAATGAGATGGCAGCCGGGGGAAGAACCGGACCTGCTATTTGAGATGCCTGAGGAGGAGAATTATAAGGTGGAGGGGCAGAAGGAGGCAAATAATCCAGAGGGTCTCTTACTAATTTCAACATCCCCTCCTTCATTCCCCTCTTTCTTCTTCTGTACCTTACAAAATCGCACACCTTCATCCCCAATAGCATTCTTTAACCAGCAAGCTACATACAATAATTGCTCAGGATCGGTATCTCCTCGAGCTGTCAGATAATGACTCAGTTGTTGGCACATCCACTTGTCCCTTGTCCCACACCAAGGCCATCCTCCTTGCACTTCTAATTCTGGCCAGACTTCTACACAATAGTGGATCATCTTCACCTTATCTAAGCTCTCTGTGGCCTCTATAGAATCCCATATCTCTAACAGTTCCCCTAAGGGGCTATTGGGAGGTATATTCTTCAGTGTCTTGCCTGTCTTCTTACTATTACACCCTCCCATTTTTCAGGTCTTAGCAGAAAAAAATCCCAAAGGTGCCTCTACTGACAGGTAATCTCAAGAAAAATTTACTTGCGTGATGCTCAGGACTTTAATTTGGAACAACTGCCTGATCTCTTGATTGCCCAAATTTTACTAGAGTCAGGTCTTACATCTATCAGGACTTGAAAACATGAAACCTTGGCGTAAGAAGCTGGTTCGTGCCTGACTCCCCTCTGTCAGGAAAAACAACCGCCTGAGTTTTAGTTTTCCTAACCTGCCAATGTCTAGGCCTCACTGTATCAGGACTTAAAAACAAACCTCAGCCTCCTTCGCTGGGATTTGTGCCTGACCCCTTTGTCAGGACTTAATTGCCTGCAGGGCTTGTGAGCTTGCCCGAATCCTCCTCGGGAGTTACAATCTGCCTGACTTCCCTCTATCAGGACTTTTGGGGTGCGTGCCACTCATACAACTATTCCCTCCACACGCCTGGGGCTTTCCCTTAGGGAAATGACTCACTCACGCAGATTCCACTCGCTTTCCCCTGGTCCCGGCCGATCCCTTTGCAGGGGTATGGAAACGCGTTACTGAGAGGTCCACTCTGAAGTCAAGGGTCCAGCTGCAGGACTTCATCTCACTCACACACACACTCGCGCGTCTCCCACTCCCGCCACTGGATTTCTCAGGAGTCTGGTGCTCCTGCATGCCACTGGTCCTGAGCCGATCTCTCTGGTCCTGATAGCCAGCTGTCCTGAAGGTCCAAGATGGCCAGTCCTGGTGCCCTCTTCGGTATGGCTACCCCGGATGAAGGCCCCAGCTGAAATAAACAGGGCAGGAGACTTTTTCTCCTTTTAATGCCTTTACTAAAAGTGATCAGCTCAGGATTGCACAGCACGAAGGGTCTGCAGCTCTGTTGTGTCTCTCCCGGGTGACTCGCAGGAGGAGGATATGCGCAGCTTTGTCCTCTAGGGCCAGAGCTGTGGGCCTCGTCCTCATGGGAGCTGATTTTGGGCGTAGTAGACCCACCTATTCTTGTCGAACTTCCACCGGGACCCCAGGGTACCAGCCTCGGGATGACTTCTCGAAGTCAGGGTGAGGGGCCATGAAGGTTTTCAGCATCTCTGCAGGCTCAGCACTCTGCTCCTCACGCTCGGACATCACTCCAATTTCTCTATCTTGGCTCATTGTTTTGGGGCTCTTTTCTGCATGTTTGGAGCAGCAGCCTCTCGTGGCATGCTGGTCCTGAAGTTTAACCTGCATGCCCTCTGATGTCCCTCCCCATGTCTTCTCCTTTCACTGTCCAAGGAGAAGTGTTACTAACTGAGCTCAAGTGTTATTAACTCAGCTTAAGTGTTATTAACTCAGCTTGGCCAGGGCTTTCACCTGATATAAAAAGAACTATTAATGACAATGACTCGTAATTATCATAACAAACAGGGAGCACTTCAGCAGCAACTCTGATCTGACACAGTTTTTGTAATTTTTTCATCAAAAAAAAAAAATCCAGTTTTTTTGTTCATAACAGCTGGGCAGAGCAGCAGGGCCCCAGGCAGGGGCAGGCAGGAGCCCCCCGCCATGGGCAGGGCACGGTGCTTACAGGTGCTTCAGCAGGAACAGCCCCTCCAGGGAATGCCTCTTCACTGCCCACATGCAGCTCATTGTCCCTGAGCACTCTGCAAGGGGACACAGGGACATTGTGACAGCGGCCACAGCCCTGCAGCAAATGGCATTGTCATGGGAAAATCTCCTGCAGCAGCTTGACTGAAGCATCTCTCTGGGGCACCGCTGCAGGGATCGTCCCCACTCCTGGCCAGAGCAGGCCCTTGCTCCTGGCCGGCTGCAGCTGACCACAGCTTGATCCCTGGCAGACAGACACGGGGATGGTGCCCTGGCTGCAAGAGACTCAAGGCAATTCTTGCCATGCTGGGAAGCTGTGGTGATTCACAGCCCTCCTGGCAGAGTAGCCACGCTTGGAATTCCAATGGAAGCGGGTTGTGTGGGGGCTGCTGCTCCAACCCCAGACCAAAGGATGGAAACTCCCCAAACTCCCGACATATGAAATGCTGCAGGGCACTTACAAGGTCTCAGTCCATGGGTAGAACTTCCAGGTTTGTTTTCCAACATCAGCAATGGAGTTTCCAGTGAAATCTCTGCAAAGAGACGAAGACCCGGTGCCCCCTCAGGAAAGCCCATTTCCCTGCCTTTCGGCTGCTGAGCTGGAATGGGGCTTTGCCTGGAGAAGGCATAGCATGCCCAGCCTGGCTTCACCCTCATGCTGAGCTCAGGCCCCCAAAGCCCCCCTGTCTCCGGCCAGGGAGTCCCCCGGGTGTCCCAGGTGGGCTTTGCAGAGCCAGGGAGCCGAGGAGGGGCAGCTGCAGGGCTCAGAGGGGCTGCGGGACTCACAGGAATGCCAGGGCTCGGCGGCAGCTGGCCGGGGGCACGGTGGCCAGGCCGGCGTGGCCGCAGTTCAGCCGCCCACGGCCTGGGCAGTGGCAGGGCTCTGGGCAGAGCTCCTTGCCCACTGCTGGCGAGTGGGCCACTGCCAGCAGCAGGGCCAGCAGGAGCAGAGCACGCACCAGACGCATCACCAGGTCCATGGCAAGGCAGGACTGGCTGCAGACACCTGGGACGCAGACCTGAGGTGCAGCTGTGGCAGCTCCTGTGTCACAGTGCTGCTGCCAATGGCACAGTGGTCCTTCTTATGACACTGCAGAAACGCTCTTGTCACCAGGATGGTGCTTGGCATCAGAGCTCGCAGCAAACCACAGTTCAGGCCATGCTGTCACCAAATGACTCTGTCTCAGAGCCATCAATCTGCAGAGTCATGGAATGGATGGGCTTGGAATGGGCCTTTAAGCCCATCCAGTTTCACCCCTGCCATGGCAGGGACACCTTCCACTATCCCAGGCTGCTCCCAGCCCCATCCAGCCTGGCCTTGGACACTGCCAGGGATCCAGGGGCAGCCCCAGCTGCTCTGGGCACCCTGTGCCAGGGCCTGCCCACCCTCCCCGGGAAGGATTTCTCCTAAACACAGGATCTAAGTCTGCTCTGTGTCACTGTGAAGCCATTCCCATCTGTATTGAGTTTGTGTGGACATGTTTTGGCATGGCTTTGGGGCTGCAGGTGGTGTTGAAATTTCTTTTGCTTCTCATTCTCCTGCTCTAATTTTATTGGTAATAAATATTATTAATATCCCCAAGTCCTGTCCGTTGTCTCCATAGCCGTGCCTGGGGAGGGATATCTCCTTCCCTTTCTGTAAACTCAGGAGCCTTTCGCTGTCCTTTTTCTCCTCTCCACTTGTGCGGAGCGGTGAGAGCGCCTTTGGTGGGCAGCCGGTGCCCAGGCAGGGCCAAAGGCCGCCTGGCGCCGGCAGGCGGCAGGGAGCTTGCCGAAACGCGGCCAATGTCGGCATGGCTGCCGGCAGAGGCTGAGGGAGCCGCAGCGGCAATGGCGGCAAGCGCTGGGAGCCTGAGGGGCGGCAGCTCGGCCTGAGCGCGCCGGCCCCGGCAGCGAGCGCCGCGCAAAGGGAGCCGCGGGCAGCTTGGGCAAGGCCGGCACGGCCCCGCAAGCAGCGGCCAGAGAGGCGGCCCGGCCCGGCCCGGCCGGGAAGCGCGACCGCTCCGCCGCACGGGCAGCTCCGGCTCCGGGCAGCGGCACCGGCAGCGGCCGCCCCGGCCTGAGGGGAAGCGCGCGGGCCAACAGCTCGGGCCGGGGGCGGCTCCGGCAGCGCTTGCGGCAGGGCGGCCTCCAGTCCTGGGCACGGACTCACGCAGCCTCAGAGTCACTGACGATGGAAAACACCTCCGGCTTCAGCCAGTCCATCCTGTGGCCCATCCCCACCTTGGCAGCCGGGCCACAGCATTCAGCGCCGCTTCCAGCCGTTCCTTGGACCCCTCCAAGCATGGGGAGTCAACTACCTCCTTGGGCAGCCGCACCCAAGGCCTGGCCACCCTTTCCGTGAAGAAATTCCTCCCTGATCTCTGTGTTTCCTGTTTTACACACCCTGACACTATTTTAAGCCTATTCTGAGCCATATAGACAAAGGTGCCTTTCATGCATGTACATTAAACCTTTTTGACAAGATGATTCTGCTCCATGACAGCAGCTCTTCAGCAGGAGGTACAACAGTGGAACCATCAGCCTGGGAGCCAGGCGGGTGTGAGGGAGGGCAAAGGGAAGGAGGACAGGGCAAAAACCTCAGGGGTGCAGAGGGGACAATGCTGCTTGTGCAGCTACAAGCCAGAAGTACAGGGACACCAGTGCCATGGCCTCTGCAGGAGGACACCACCATTCCCCTTCCCACCCACCACCCAGAGCTCTGGTGCACACAGGGGACATTTGGAACACAGAATTGTTTACCCTGGAAAGCTTCAGGGGACTTGGGATGTTTTGGAAGCACCACTGCACAGCCTCTTACTTTGATATCCAAAGAGCTGTCCAGGAAGGCCTCGTTGGAATGGGGAAAACTCTACAGCGAGTGCTGGAGCCAGGCAGTGGCACTGTGGCTGGCAGAAATAACCCCTGGGTGAGGTAGGACCAGCTGCATGCTCTGCTCAGCCCAGTGGCAGAGCTGAAGAGGGAAGTGGAAAGATAAGGAGTGTCAGGGAGTTGGAGAGGGAGAGGGACTGCTGGAGCCACTCTGAAGCAGCCACAAATGTCCCAGACAGACACATGCCAAGAAGCTGAGGATCGCCAAGGGTGTGACCAGCAGGCAGAAGGAGGGGACCCAAAAACCAGGGGGTATGGGAACAGGTCCCTGCTGGTGGCAGCAGGGGAATCCCCTCCTGGCCCATCTCACCTTCCCAGCTCCCTCTACACAACGGGTGGAGGCTCTGGGCCTCTGGGGCCGGGACAATCCCGGTGTGGACAAGCTCCATCCAGGCTGGAGGGGCTGCCCAGGGGGAGTCAGTTCAGCCACGCTGTTTGAGAAGCTCCCTGGGAACGCTGGCTGGAGGGGCAGAGGAGTCCAGGGAGGCTGCACATTGTGCAGGGAGAAATCCTTGAAGGCACAGGCAGGAACAGCCTGTGCCGGTGTGCCCAAAGACGACCTGGTGGGGAAGCAGAGTGGCTGAGCAGGAAGCTCTGCCTGGGACTGAGGGAAAACACAGAATTCACAGCTTTGGAAGAAGGGCAGCAGCACCGCGGGATGGCGAGGATGTCGTTGGGGCACACAGGGAGAAAGGTAGAAAAGCAAAAGCCCAGCTGGAACTGAATTTGGCCAATTCCATGTGGGAGAACAGAAACTGCTTTTACAAATACATCAGCAACACCAGGAGGAACAAGAACAAACTTTATTTATACTGAATGCAGGGGGAAACATTGCCACAAGGGCTGAGGAAAACCCTGAGATGCCTCCTCTGGGTGTCCAGAGCTTGTGCTTGCCTGCAGCACCCTCCGGCCTTCCCTCAGCAAAAGCAGCAAGAAAAGAACAGTCAAGGAAAAAGCACCCAAGGAAATAACAACCACCAATGAAACAGCATCCAAGGAGAGCCTTGGGTAAAAGGGGTAGTGAAGAATTGCTGGCATCCCATTAACTTCTTGAATGTCTTCCACTTTAGTTCTTCACACTATGTCTCTTCCTGGGATGCATATCTCTGGGATTGATGGGCCTCCCTGATGCTTTAAATCCATGGCAATTTAGACTTCCTGAACAGGGAACAGCACGGGGAAGCACCTTGAATGGACTGGGAACAGGGGGAACACTCGGAGGAGTTATCGGCCCATTTCTGTTCTGCATTCTTTGCCTCCTTGTTATATTTCCTCCCACTCTGTGGCAGTTTTACACAGAACCTGAAAAATTCAGAAAGGGAAAATAGGGTTAAAAAGAGAAGGCAGCTGGTGATGGAGGCTGTGGGCAACAGGGCTGCCTGTGCTCTGCCCTGTCTGAGCAGCAGCCTCTGGAGGAGATGGGAAGGGGCATTTCCAATGCTGCAAAGCAATGGAGTGAGGGAGGTGAATGGGGACAACAAGGCTTCTGCACATCCCATCCCCAGAGCTCCCTGCTCCCGCTCCGTAAGCAGGGAGCTCTGGCCAGGGAGGGCTGCAGCAGGTGCCAGCACCTCTCCCTGCTCGGGGCTGTGCCAGCAGAGCCCAAGGAAGATGGGGAGCCCCAGCAGTGATGGCAATGGCTGGCAATCCAGAGAATGAGCCCTGTGTGCAAAAGGCAAGTGGAGAGGATGGGAGTGAGTTCTTCACCAGCCAGTGCGGGGAGGGAGCGGGGAAAAATAGGGCAGAGCCATCAGCAGAGGAGAGTGTTCTGGGAACACCGAGGTATTGCTGGTGCTCACAGAAATTCGGGAGCACACCGGGGCCCAGGACATCCATCCCAGCGCCGTCGTGGCAAGGGCTGGTTGGGCTGGAAGCCCCCGGCCGTGCCCAGCGCTGCCGCTCAGGAGCTGCTTGCCCGGGGCTGCCCCAAACGTGACGTGTTGGAAACACAGCCGGGAGAGTCCTGGGCAGCGGCACCTGCGTGGCTGCGGGGCTCCAGGAGGAGTTGCTGTGCACAGGAAGGTCTCTTGGTGGCACAGCAGAGGCATGGGCAGGGAGCAGTTACCTTCTCAGCCACAAATTCCTGGTGTGGCAGGGTTGGGAGTCAAGTTCACATAATTGAGGGCGCTTCTGGGGAAGGAAAATGGGAGATTTTCAACATCAGTTTTCCTGTAATATTCTGCCAAACAGGAGAGGGCAAAAGTTCTCCTTGCTGTGTGGCTGAAGGCAGGAGAGCAAAGCAAAGCTGGGGAGAGTGGGGGCAGAAGGCAGGACAAGCTTCCCTCAGGCAGGCTGGACCCTGCTGAGCTGGGTGCTGTGCATGCTGCCACAAGCTTCAGGCTTGGAAAAACATCTCCTGTGGTAGCCAGCACATGCAGGGGCCATCTGCAGTGGCACATGGGGCTTGTCATCTGAGCACTGCAGCTACAAGACAGACAGCTCAGTGTCAAAGAAGAAATTGGCTTACGTGGAAGACACACTTCAGGATCAGGAAAACGAAGATGAAGAAAAGCAACAAAACCACAAACATGACCACGTACACCACAACTTCCAGCTTGCGCTGTGAGGAAAGGAAGATTGTGGGGGTAAGAGGATTGATCCTTCCATTCCTCTTTGCCAAGAAGGACACGTGCAGCAGTGCCCAGCAGCTCTCCTACCTTCCGTGAGAGTCCCTTGCCATTCCCCAAGGCCATATGAATGATCATGTTCTCTTGCAGACGACACTGTGCCGTGGGATCATAGGCTCCCTGGTTCTCTTGCCTCTCAGTGAGCAGCTTTAAAAGCAGCCTGGCTTTCATGACCATCCTGGCACAGGCGTGCTTGAGCTGGGGCAGGCTGCAGTCCCTCTTCAGGGCTCGCTCCAGATGGGCCATGAAAGCTTGCAGGCCTTTGTGTGCCTCCAGTGG
Source organism: Emberiza elegans (assembly GCA_024865655.1). Lineage (NCBI taxonomy): Eukaryota > Metazoa > Chordata > Aves > Passeriformes > Fringillidae > Emberiza > Emberiza elegans. The sequence continues at coordinate 11,659 of JALJVW010000122.1, read as the reverse complement.
CGGCCGGTGATGGTCAACGTTGGTTTCCCGTTCTTTTGGAACTGGCGCAAGGTCTGGACTTTGGGGGCTCACAGGTTTATTGAGGAACATGGAGTCTTCCTCCTCTGTGGTGTCAGGCACCATCAGGAGGTGCCTGCCTGTAGAGGAATGCTTCTCTTCAGCTGTGGCTCTTCCTCTCCTGCTCGCAGCAGGGTGGCTCCCAATCAACAGGTCAGAGAGAAAATCCAGATTCTTGTTTAGACCCTGGTCAGATCGGGACCTTTGCTCCACTTTCACAGGTTGTGAAACCTGGTAGAAAAGATTATTATATCCAACCCCATACTGGCTGCCCTTCTTCCTCTGCCGTTTGTGTGTGTTGATGTAGTACTTGCTGGGAGCTGGGTCTTCCTCCTCATCTCTGTGTTGTGCCGACATGGAGGTATGGTCACCATGTTTTAATCCACCAGCTACTGCTGAAAGCTTTGATCCTTGCCGGTATAAACGTGACTCCATCTTCTCTTGATGCCAGTTTGAGGGTGTCTTTTTCACACCAATGCTTTTGGCAGTCTTAATGCTTTTAGCCTTGTGCAGCTTCTTCTTGACTTTGGCCCTCAGGTCATGAGCGCTTGTTTTGCCTTCATGCCCCAAGAGATGCTGAGGGGGATGTGAGTTTGTTCTGGAACTGTCCAGGCTGCTGACATCACCCTCAGTGCTCAGGGTCAGGGCAACCACAAGCATTACAGTTTCACCATCTGCCAGTGAAGGCTCCTTGGTCTTGAGGCTCAGCACTGGGATGGTGTTCTGCTCTCTGCCTTGTTCCATGTCCATTATTTCTCCCCGACTCTGTAGCAGAGTTGTCTGAGCTGGAGAACAGCAAGAGAGCAGATCAGCAGCTGGACACAAACACAGGCTCAGAGGTTCCCCCAAGAAGTAGGAACTCAACTCAAGGTTGGGGTGTACAAGAGCAGAGTGGAGGATGTGTTGTGGGGAGGAGAAGAGCCCTTCAATCCATGCCATTATCCCCTTGGGGCAGAGCAGAGAGCTGGCTTTTTCCTGGTGTCTCCTGGGGCTCTCTTTGGATGGGAGGGAAACATGCCAGGGAAACGGGATCGCTGTCAGAGAGGTTCCCAGAGCTCCAGGTGAGCAGGCTTGTCTTGCTCTGCAGGAGCCAGTGAAGAGGCAGAGAACCCAGAGGAAAGATCAGCACTGCAAGGGGGGCACAGCCTGGCAGGGGAGGAATGCCCAGGGACTCCTTTGCTCCGGTGCCATTGCCAAGAGCAGCAGCTGAAGCTGTTAGAGCATGAAAAACTTCCTCAAGGGCACCAGAGCTCTGGGACTGTGCTGTGGGAAAGCTGGGGCTGAGGCAGTGAGAGAAGCGAGCTCCCTGGGGCCCTTGCAAACCTGGCTGTACCTGTTTGCAGAAGGGCAGCCTGGCCCTGCTGTGCACAGGATGTGCTGTGCCCTGTGCCCAGCTCGAGCAGGACGGGGCTTTGCTCCCCCTGCACAGGCCAACCAGGGCATGACCATGCTTGGTGTTCACCCTGCAGAGCACATCAGGGGCCCTGCCCTTTGCCCTGCAGGGGCCACTGGGGTGGCACAGAAACCAGGCTGTTAGGGGAATTTGGGGCCTTTATGGGCAGACCTTGCCTTCCAGCCCCAGGGAAGGGCACGGGGCATTGCTGCTTTCCTTGCCTGGGGCCATGGTGTGGGCAGGAAATGGGTAGGTTTGGTGGGCCCAGTGAGCTGTTCCTTGTCCAGACAGTGTGTGACACACAAGGTATGTACAATCAGCAGGAACTTTCCATCCCAAGGTGTTGTGTCCAAGGCATGTAGTCCAAGGGCAGATCAGCACCCCCCAGCATGGGGCAGTGCTGCAGCATCTCCCCAGGCTCAGGAGAAGGGGCAGATTTGAGCTCCCCCAGCCCCTGCGGACACCCACCGCACTGCGGGGCGCTGGTGCTGCACAGCTTCTGGCACAGGAACTGGATGGTCCTGCAGGGGCTCTCGAGCCGGGGATGCTCCTGGCACAGGCAGCAGGCCGCCTCCTTGGGCACTTGGCTGCAGACAAGAGGGGATTCTTGGAGGAACACGTGGCCACCCAGTCCATGGCTCAGAGCCCAGCACAGGGAACAGACCGATACCACGCATGGGGCCTGTACCTCACTGTGTGCCACAGCTCTGGGAAAGGGCCCTGACTCCCAGTAGAAAACATTAAAACGGGGATTTTAACCTGGAAAGTAGAACTGCTCTCAAAAAACCATGTGAAACAGAAATGAACCCGCCTGGAGGTCAAACCTCCCTTTGAGAAGCCTGCAACAAGTCACCACAAAGGTGAGATTCTGCCTCTGAGCTGGGGAGTTTTGGCACAATCCCAGAAGGAAACAACAAATCTTGAGCTAACTGGGCTTGTTCTGGTTTTGTGGCCCACGGATTTGTTTCCCAAGCAGAGACCCTGTCCCAGCACTTGGGGCCTGCTGGTGACTGGGGCTCAGTCCCACACACTCACAGGGTTTCCAAGCTCACTGTGGTCTGCAGCAGCTGCAGCAGCGTCTGCGAGTTCACTTGGGTGGCACTCAGGTCTCTGCAAACATTGGAAAGAGCTCATGAATTTCTCTGGTGACATTGCCTTAACTCTGCTCTCAGAGCAAGCCCAGGGCCCTGCTGATGGTGGTGCTGTTGGCAGAGGCATCCACTTCTGCTTGCTCCCAGAGAAGCCATTCTGGGGCCCAGTTTCCCTCTGCCTTGCCCTGCTCTAAACCCGCTCCAAACTGCAATCCTGCAGCTCTTGTGGCAGAGAGATGCCACCAGAAAGGATTGTCCCTCTCCTGACCCTCCTGCTGCTCTCCCCTGAGGGCAGCTGAGTCCCTGCAGGCAGCAGGAGCCTGGAGCTGCTGGCAGGAGTGCAGCTGATTCCCAGAGACCTGCAGCCCCTCCACAGCCCCAGAACTGCAAGGACTCTCATTCCTGAAAGTTTGTGTCCCAGTTCCTGGGTTGCTTTGCAGCTGAGGACACACCAGCACTGCTTGGTCTTTGCCACAACTCTGCTGGAGCTGGGGCAGTTGTGTCTCCTGCAGACTCAGGCTGGCCAAGAGGGAGATTTGCTCCTGCACCATTTGTGCTGCTTTCCTGAGAACAGGGCACTCCAGAGAGACACAGCTCTCTGTGGATCTGCTCCAAATGAGCCAATACTTACAGAGAGCTCACTGAGGGCAGCTTGAAGAAGGCAGCATCATCAATGACAGCCAGCGGGTTGTGGCTGAGGATCCTGGGAAACAACAGAGCTCTGTCAGGGCTGATGGCAAGGATGTGAGCTGGCAGTTCCAGGCACGTGTGCACGGCCTGGCTGCACTCAAGGAAGCCTTGCAGGAGAGGAGCAGGGCAGGGGAAAGGGCCTTTGCAGCTGCCCACTCCTGGTGCTCCCTGGCTGACATCCACAGTTGGAATCAGGACTTTCCCAAGGGCAAATCTGCTCTTGCCCACTGAGCCAGCAGAGACTTGCCCTGCCGTGCCTTTAGCCCTGGTGCCACTTACAGCTCCTGGAGGAACTGCATCCCATGCCAGGCCTGGAAAGTGTCGCTGCGGATCTGTGTGAGGCCATTCCAGGAGAGATTTCTGGGGAAAGAGGAGGTCACACCAAGGAATCAGGCCTGCCCTACAGAGAGAGGGGGCAAAGAAGGAGCCCTTTGCAGGAAAGGTGCCAATCCAAGGTGGAAGAGGGAGGCAACTGCTGCTTTCTCAGCATTTGTAGCCTGCCCAGGAGGGCAAGTGAAGGGCACACATGCTGAGTCTATTTCTGTTCCTGGATGCAGCCAAGGCTGCAAGAACTGGCTGCTCTGATGGCTGTGTGTGGACAACCCCGCTGGGCTCTGTCCCCTGGCGTGGCCGCCCAGCCATCGGCATTGACCTCTGCAGCTCAGCTGGGCTCTGGGCAGGGCAGATTTAGGGACTGTGCAGAAAACAACAGGAGCATTTTCCTACACGGGAAGGGTGCCCATGCAAAGACTGAGCTAAAACCACCAGAAAAAAACTTGATCACTCACAGAAACTTCAGGAAAGGCAGTGGCTCAAAGGCTCGTTCCTCAATGGACAGGATCTCATTGCAGGACAAATCCCTGCTCCAGACAGAACAACAAATGTCACTTCCATTTGCCCTGTTGCTTTTACCTGCCTCTGCAGCCTGGATCCCAGGAGGGACAAAGGCCACGTGCCCGTGGCTGGGCCGAGCAGCAGGGCCCCAGGCAGGGGCAGGCAGGAGCCCCCCGCCGTGGGCAGGGCACGGTGCTTACAGGTGCTTCAGCAGGAACAGCCCCTCCAGGGAATGCCTCTTCACTGCCCACATGCAGCTCATTGTCCCTGAGCACTCTGCAAGGGGACACAGGGACATTGTGACAGTGGCCACAGCCTGGCAGCAAGTGGGATTGTCATAGGAAAATCTCCTGCAGAAGCTTGACTGAAGCATCTGTCTGGGGCACCGCTGCAGCGATCGTCCCCACTCCTGGCCAGAGCAGGCCCTTGCTCCTGGCCGGCTGCAGCTAACCACAGCTTGATCCCTGGGCAGACAGACACAGGGATGGTGCCCTGGCTGCAAGAGACTCAAGGCAATTCTTGCCATGCTGGGAAGCTGTGGTGATTCACAGCCCTCCTGGCAGAGCAGCCAAGCTTGGAATTCCAATGGTAGAGGGTGGTGTGGAGGTTGCTGCTGCTCCAACCCCAGACCAAAGGATGGAAACTCCCCAAACTCCCGACATATGAAATGCTGCAGGGCACTTACAAGGTCTCAGTCCATGGGTAGTCCTTCCAGTCTTGTTTTCCAACAGCAGCAGTGGAGTTGCCAGTGACTCTGCAAATCTCTGCAGAGACAAAGACCCGGTGCCCCCTCAGGAAAGCTCATTTCCCTGCCTTTCGGCTGCTGAGCTGGAATGGGGCTTTGCCTGGAGAAGGCGCAGCATGCCCAGCCTGGCTTCACCCTCATGCTGAGCTCAGGCCCCCAAAGGCCCCCTGTCTCTGGCCAGGGAGTCCCCCAGGTGTCCCACGTGGGCTTTGCAGAGCCAGGGAGCCGAGGAGGGGCAGCTGCAGGGCTCGGAGGGGCTGCGGGACTCACAGGAAGGCCAGGGCTCAGTGGCGGCTGGCCGGGGGCACAGCGGCCAGGCCGGCGTGGCTGCAGTTCAGCCGCCCACGGCATGGGCAGTGGCAGGGCTCTGGGCAGAGCTCCTTGCCCACTGCTGGCGAGGGGGCCACTGCCAGCAGCAGGGCCAGCAGGAGCAGAGAGCGCACCAGACGCATCACCAGGTCCATGGCAAGGCAGGACTGGCTGCAGACGCCCGGGATGTAGACCTGAGGTGCAGCGGTGGCAGCTCCTGTGTCACAGTGCTGTTGCCAATGTCACCGTGGCCCTTCTCATGACACTGTACCAATGCCCCTCTCACCGTTATGGTGCTTGGCATCAGAGCTCGCAGCAAACTGCAGTTCAGGCCATGCTGTCACCAAAGGACTCTGTCTCAGAGCCATCAGTCTGTGGCATCATGGAATGGATTGGCTTGGCAGGGACCTTAAAGCCCGTCCAGTTTCACCCCTGCCATGGCAGGCCCACCTTCCACTATCCCAGGCTGCTCCAAGGTCTGTCGAGCCTTGCCTTTTTTATAAACAAATATCTGCCAATATTTTTTGTGAAAAAAGGGTTGCAAAACCAATCAAACAAGTTGCTGCTAAACTGAAGTTCTACCTGTTTGTTATTGTAATCACCGATAGCTGTAACTTATTGCTCCTTTTTATCGATAAAGCCTGCCTGAGGCTAAGTTGTACTTCTCCTGAGACAGTTAGGGGAGGGGACATGGGAGGGGGCATCAGAAGATGCAAACTAACTTCTGAGACCAGCATGCCATGGGAAGGAACCCTGCCAAACTTACAAAAAAAAAACCCCAAAACAATGAGCCAATAAAGATTAAGAAATTAAAGTGATGTCTAGACGTAAGCAACAGAGTGCTGAGCCTGCAGAGTTGCTCAAATCCTTTGTTGCCCCTCGCCCTAAGCAGAAGACTTCAGCTGAAGCCAAAACCCTGGCTGGGGTCACTGGAGAGTTGCGAAACACCGGGTATAGCCCTACTGATCTTGTGAGGATGGCACAGCCTCTGGGCATGCGGAGGAAATAGTTGTATGAGTGGCACACAGCCCAGAAGTCCTGACAAAGGGAAGTCAGGAAGATTGCAAGTCCCAAGAAGGATTCGTGGGCAAGCTCACAAGCCCTGCAGGCAAATTAAGTCCTGACAAAGGGGTCAGGCACAAATCCCAGCAAAGGAAGCTGGGGTTTGTTTTTAAGTCCTGATACAGTGAGGCCTAACATTTGGAAGGTTAGGCAAACTAGAAATCAGGCAGTTGTTTTTCCTGACAGAGGGGAGTCAGGCCCGATTCGGGCTCTTATGCCAGGGTTTCGTGTTTTTAAGTTCTGATAGATATAAGACCTGACATTGGTAAAGTTGGGCAATCAAGAGATCAGGCAGTTGTTTTAGTGTAAAGTCCTGAGCGTTAGGCAAAAATTTGAGTTTGGTGGAGGAGGCTGAAGCTCCTCAAACAAGATTTTTCTTGAGATTACCTGCCAGTAGAGGTACCTGTGGGATTTTTTTATGTTGAAACCTGAAAAATGGGAGGGTGAATAGTAAGAAAACAGCCAAGAGATTGAGGAATATGCTTCCCAATAGCCCCTTAAGGGAACTATTAGAAAAATGGGATTCTATAGAGGCCACGGAAGGATTAGATAAGGTGAAGATGATCCACTATTGTGTAGAAGTCTGGCCAGAATTAGAGGTGCAAGGAGGATGGCCTTGGTGTGGGACAAGGGACAAGTGGATGTGCCAACAACTGAGTCATTGTCTGACAGCTGAAGGAAATACCGATCCTGAGCAATTATTGTATGTAGCTTGCTGGTAAAAGAACACTATTGGGGATGAAGGTGTGTGAATTTGTAAGGTGCGGAAGAAGAATGAGGGGAACGAAGGAGGGGATGCTAGAATTGGTAAAAGATGGGACCCCCTGGATTATTTGCCTCCTGCTGCCCCTCCACCTTAGAATCCTCTTCCTTGGGCACCTCAAATGGCAGATCCGGTTCTTCCCCCGGCTGCCATCTCATTACCTCCTCCTCAAATTCCTCCTTCTACCTCTTTGGCTTTCTCTGTGGTAGACTCGGTATCTCCCCTAGAAACCACTCCTTCACCACCCCTTTGGCTCCTCCAGTTCTTTCTGCACCACCACAAGTGCCTACTCCACCTGCTGCATTCTCCACCCCTTCTCCAGCTCCACTTAACATGTACTCAAGCTCTTCTCTCCCTCCTATTGCTGTCCCTTCACCTCCTCCTAGTTGGGGCACAAATGCCTCCTTACCTGGTAAACAGTTATCACCAAATACACCTGCTGATCTGCAGAAAGTTCAGGGTAACCCAGATATCCCTCAAACTAGTAGTTTGGCGTCTGAAGATGGGCCATACTGTAGTACCGGATCCAGGACCTCCAAGGTAGAGAGACGTTTTCCCCTCAGAGAATTTCCTGTGGGAGGAGTTGGCTTTGTGAATGCTCCTCTAACTGCTTCTGAGGTGAGAGGATTCAAGAAAGAGCCCAGGAGAGCCATGCAGGGAGTGCTACCAACCCTCTATGAGGAGGAAGAAGTGAGCTCCTTGTCTAGAGTCCACATCAATTCTAACCCTAATTGTGTTAACCTCTCCCAATTAGTCCTTTATCAAGAAGATAAAAGAATGTATTGGATAGCCCAGAATACTGCCACTTTAAAGCACAACTCCTGGGAGAGTGCCCTATAGGAGAAGCCTGGTTGTGCTTTGAATGTGATGCTGCTGAAGCAAGCTCAGTAGATCTAGTCAAAAAAAAGAAATAGTAAAAGCAGTAAGAAAGAGAGTTTGTAAAAGGTATTCAGCAGTAAAGAATTCGGCTACCCGGTGGATGCCAAGAGATCCAAATAAATTAGAGTCTGTTGAGAAAAAAGAAAGAGACAAGTGTATCTACCATGAAATATATGAACTTCATGAATGTACTGAAAAAGGGATAAACCCCTTTTGGAAAATGACAGAACTGTGTAAATATTTGGAATGCCCAACAGAAACTAAGAACACATTTTGGGAGAGCCCTAAACACCTGGTTTTGATCTCTGGTACTACAGCATACACCAAATTGTCAGGAGACTGGTCTGGCAGTTGCGCCACTGAAATGATAAGACCAGCTTTCTTTTTATTACCCAAAAAATCTGGATCAAGTTTAGGAGTTCCTATATACAATGATTTAAGAGAAACCAAACAGAAGAAGCAAAGTGCAATAGAAATTGAGCAAATCCAAAATTGTAAGGGCCAGGTTCAGACCCCAATATCTATGTTAAACAGAATTGTCAGGCTCCAGGCAATATTAAAAATAAAGAATGGAATAATTAGAAACATCTCAAACGAAATAAAAAAAACCTAGCATATGTAAATAACCAAAACCAAACTCCTACACTTGATTCCAGGTGGTGAGATAACCTATAGATTTTCAAAGAGGATTTATGGGAAAAAGTAGCTTTCCTCACTGTGTGTATACTTGGAGGATTGCTCTTTTTACTATGCTTACTTTCCTGCTTCATTAAAATAGTAGTATTGGCCATGCAGACCAACCTAAAGATCTCAAAAAATTTTAACCTGAAGAAACCAAGAAAGGTAACAAAGTTAAGTAACCATGATTACCAGACTGCTCAAGAAATTTATAATCAATACAAAAAATTAAAGAAATATGAAGCTCATGAGTCAGAAATTGCAAGTTGATGCGAGCTTAAGTTTAAGCTCGATCAAAGAAAAAGAGGGGGGACTGTTATAAGTAAAAAATCTGCCAATTTTTTGGGGAAAAAAAGGGTTGCAGAACCAGTTAAACCAGTTGCTGCCAAAGTAAAGTTCTACCTGTTTGTTATTGTAATCACCAGCCATTGTCGTTAATTGTTCCTTTTGTATCAGTATGGCCCTGCCTGGGGCTAAGTTGATAGTCCTTCTCCCCCAGAGGGTGAGAGGAGGGTTCATGGCGGGAAGCATCAGAGAGAATGCAAAATAACCTCGAGACCAGCATGCCATGGGAAGTTACCCCACCAAACTTACCAAAAAAACCCCAAAAACCACGACCCAACACAGAATTAAGAGATCAGAGTGATGTCTGGATGCAAGGAACAAAGTACTGAGCCTGCAGAGATGCTGAAAACCTTTGTTTCCCCTCGCTCTGAGCAAAGACCTCAGCTGGAACCAAGACCATGAGCCTGGAAAAGTCGAAAGTTGAACCACGGGGTATAGCCCCACTGCTGTCATGTGGACGGGACCCCCAGCTCTGCCCTTGAGTGGACAAAGCTGCACATTACTCCTCCTCCGAGTCACCCTCAGACCCATCAAGCTTCCCAACCTTGAGCTGATCACTTTTAATAAAGGCATTAAAAGGAGAAAAAGTCTCCTGCCCTGTTTATTTCAACTGAATGCCCGATCCCCACCTTGGCAGCCAGGCCACAGCACTCAGTGCCACCTCAAGCCGTTCCTTGCAACCCTCCAGGCATGGGGAGTCCACCACCTCCTTGGGCAGCCCCTTCCAAGGCCTGACCACCCTTTCCATGAACAAATTCCTCCCTGATCTCTGAGTTTCCTGTCTTACACAGCCTGACACTCTTTTAAGCCTATTCTGAGCCATATTAGACAAAGGTGCTTTTCATGCATGTGCATTAAAACCTCCTTGAGAAGATGATTCGGATCAATGACAGCAGCTCTTTAGCAGGAGGTACAACAGTGCAACCATCAGCCTGGGAGCCAGGTGGGTGTGAGGGAGGGCAAAGGGAAGGAGGACAAGGCAAAAACCTCAGGGGTGCAGAGGGGACAATGCTGCTTGTGCAGCTCCAAGCCAGCCCCACGGGGACACCAGTGCCATGGCCTCTGCAGGAGGACACGGCCGTTCCCCTTCCCACCCACCACCCAGAGCTCTTGTGCTCACAGGGGACATTTGGAACACAAAAGTGTTGACCCTGGAAAGCTACAGGGGCCTTGGGATGTTTTGGAAGCACTACTGCAAAGCCTCTTACTTTGATATCCAAAGAGCTACCCAGGAAAGCCTCATAGGAATGGGAAACCTCGTTGCAGCTGAAGCAGTGGCCTAGAAGGGAAACCCAAGCACTGAGCAGGAGGGGTTGACTGACATCACCAGCTGATGCTCGTTGTAAACTTGACGTGGTTTGAGAGGAAGTAGGTTTTCTGGGATATGCTGTGGTCACACCAATGGGGTTCAGATTTGAATATTGGCACCTGGTGTGGCCACTGGGGTCATTGGATACGCCTCTGAGAACACAGCTGTTAAAAAGCAGAGCACTCTCCTGGGAAGCTCTCTTGGGTTTCCAGCGGAAAGAGTTCGGATTTCTTCCCCGTCCCAGCTGCTGCCGGCTGGGCGGGGGAGGGGGAAAGCTATGCGGCTGTGAAGTAGGCTGGGCCTTGGAAAGAGATGGAAGCTAGGCCCGGCCCAAGGGTGGAAGAGTGGAAGAGCGCCGAGAGATATCAGGCAGCCCCTGTCCCCCAGGAGACAGAGAGAGAGAGAGAGAGATGGTGCCTGGGACTGTTACCTTGAAATTTGATATCATGTGCTGGCAGCACTGCCCAGCCTGTGGAGAAGGGGAGGTGGTTTGCAGTGAGAAGGTGTCCGGCTACTTGTGGGAGCTTTTAACCCTTTTTTGGACAGTGAAAACTTTACAGAACATTAACCTTTCCTAGAAGAGAGATAGAGTGGAAGATGAAGAAGGAAATGGGCAAGTGTAATGAAAGTTTGGGCCAGTGAGAGATGCTGGAAGAACAGAGAAGAATCTATGGTGGGAAGAGATGATGGAGTGGCTTTTTTGCTGGACTCTCCTTGTATAGCCATGGACAGAACCATGTTCCTTGTGACACAGAGACTGCATCCAGGGGGAGGCGATGGCTCAGAACCAAGAGGGTTCAGTGTTGGTACCCCTTGGCCCCAGGGGGTGAAATATGGGGGGGATAGGTGTCCCAAAGTTGAGACTGCGCTCTTTTTGGAACGGGACAAAGCATCCTTAAAAGATGACCCTAGAAGCAGCTCTGGTCCATGTTCAGTGGTGAGAGCACTGGACATGAAAGGAACGGGTCATGATGGCACAAGAAGGACTCCTCTCCTCTTTGTTATTTTTGCCCAATTATCCCCTCATAAAAAACCCAAACAATATTTGAGATAGCAGCAATTTTAATTAAGGAATTTAGAAAACATATAAATAAGGGATAATTTAGTTCTAATAATAACACATAAGCAAAAGATAACCACGGCGTACGGAGAGCAGGGCTCTTGGACCCGTGACGCCTCACGTATGAGTTTGCCAAGTGAAAATTACCCCCTTATATACCATGTGTTAATACCATCTCCTCCCAGTTCCGGTTCGTCATCTATCTATCTCCGCCCTCACCTTTACCGCGCATGCGCCACCACTCAGTTTGGTGGTCGCACAAGTCTTTGGGGGTCTTCACTGATGAAGAATGGTAGTCTTCCTCTTTGTCCTTTAATTCACCTTTGGGTTACACATGTGCACCAAGCCAGTACAATGTAAGCCAAGAATACATATCCCTGCATCTACATATTGAAGCAATAAATCCCTTTTATAATTAGCATTTTTCTGGTACTCAACCAGGTT
>JALJVW010000121.1:101563-137769 GCA_024865655.1 Emberiza elegans | reverse complement strand
CCCCAGCAACCTCTGGGCAAAACCTTTTCCTGAGATCAACCTGGGCCTGCCCCACTCAGCTGCAGCTGTTCCTCCTCCTGTCCCTGGGCACCAGAGGGAAGAGGTTCCCAGCCCCAGCCAGGACCCGCTCCCAAGGCTGTTGCCATGGCTGGGGCTGGGACCAGCTGGGAGAGCTCTGTTTCACGGGCTGGGGTTCGGGAATGGGATTCCCCAATTTCCTGCTCCTGCTAAAACTGAGCTGCCTCACTGGGGCCCCCGCCTTCCATGGGAAAGGGACAAAGGCAAGACCCCAGGCTGGGATAAGAACAATTTATTGGGAACAGAAATGAGATAAGGAACAAACAAGAACTGAAACAATACTGATAACAGAAGGGATAAAAAAAGGGGAAAACTACAACACAACTGACGGTCTCTTCCGGCCAAAATTTCCTCCTGCCTGGAAAGAACACCCTTCTCCTCAGGGAGGAAAGAAGTCCCTTTCCTGGTTTTGGCAATAACCTGAGGTGGGAGGAAAAATACGGGCCATGGCCAGACCCTCATGTTCTTCAATCCCACATCAGGTCATTGCAGGGGCAGGAAAAAGATACAGGTGTGTCTTCCATAGCATGGATCTTGGGGAACATGGATCTCCCATCTGGGGCTTTTCCCAACGTGGATTCTCCAATGGGGGATGAAGTTGGGGCACTGCACAAAATCCTCCTGCAGTTGGGGCATTGGCAGGCCTTCCATTACGGTGCCTCGGTGTTGGTGACTGGTCAAGGCAGAGCTGACAATCAGAAGCTCTTCCCACATTGGGGACACACGTAGGGCCTCTCCCAAGTGTGGATGTGCCAGTGGGTGATGAGGTTGGACTTGCTCTTGAAGGCTTTCCCGCAGTCAGGGCAGTGGAAGGGCCTCTCCTCGGTGTGCATCCGCTGGTGCTGGAGGAGATTGGAGATGGTCCGAAACCTCTTCTGACATTGGGGACACTCGTAGGGCGCCTCCCCGGTGTGGATGTGCTGGTGCCTTATAAGGGCGGAGCTGTAGCTGAAGCCCTTCCCACATTCCCCACACTCATAGGCCATTCCCCAGTGTGGATCATCTGGTGGCTGATCAGGGTTCTGCTCTGCCTGAAGCTCTTCCCACACTCCGAGCACTTGTGGGGCTTCTCCCCATCATGAAGCTGCCCATGGGCCACCAGCTCCAAGCTCTGGTTGAAGCTCTGTCCACCTTCCTGGCCCAGGGTGGGTCTTTCCTCCTCAGAGCACCCTGGGCTGGCTTTGGAGCCCGTCCTCATGGGGGATCTCTGAGGATTTTCCTCCCCATTGGAATTCTGCACTGTGGAGTCACTCAAAACGGCCTCTTCCACAAGGTTCTGCCATGGAGATTTGTCCTCCCTGGTCTCCATCATCAGCTCCTTGTCTGGCAGAGGAAGGACAAGGAGAGGATGGGATTTGCCTCCATGCCAGAGGGAAGGGGAAGGAGATCCCCTCAGTGCATCCCTGTCAGGACGGGGTTGGCAGCAGGGTTGTTCTGCAGCTGGGGACCATGCTGGGCTGGGAGATGGAGCAGGAGAGAGGGGAAAAGAGGCTCTGACTTCCTCCTCACCTGCCTGGGTGTCCTGGAGCATCTTCCTCTTCCTCGCAGCCTCCTCCTCCATCTGGCCAAGGTTTGGGAATGGGAAATCCTGGTTTGGGAAAAAATAAGGTGTGAATGCACATTGGTTTGGGTACTGGTTTGAAGGCTCCCAGTCCATCTCTAGAATCCAATTGCATTTAATAAAAACTTCCAAAATCAAGAGTGAAGAAAAAAAAGCCACCAGGAGTGTCCCATTTCCAGTCTGACACCCTCTGGGGTTCAGGGTGGTCCCCCATAAATGGTGGCTGTCCTGTTGGGGATCCCATGGGTCCTGGTTTCTCTCCCCTCTCGGGGGTCCTGCTTAGGGATGCTGGGGGTTTGGTCCCTCTCCAAGTCTCCCCCAATCCAGCCACTCTGAATTCCCCCCTCTTCCACTGCCCTGTCCTGGTTTAGGGCAAATTGGGAGAAAACCTCCAGTGGGGTTAAAAAAAAGCAAATTCAAACAGCCCTACCCACAACCAGATCAGGAAAATATTCCCTTGGAGAAAAGGGAAAAAAGCATTTGTTTATTTAACAGCCAAAGCATTCACCAGCACAAAAAATGAACAATACTAAACCAAAACCCCTCTTACCACTCAAAAGAGATGACAAACTCAGAAAGTCCCTCTGTGGGCTGTAGCTCAGCTCACTCAGTCTCTTATCAGTCCCCTTATCAGTCCCTCCAGCACTGGAAATGCTGCAGCCCAGGCCTGGCCAGGTGGGCCACAGGTCCGAGCCTGGTGATGTTCTGGGTGTTCAGTCCAGAGCAGGTTTAAACAGCTCAAAGAAAAAAGAAAAACCACAGTCCAGGGAACTTCTCTGCCTCAAGGGAGCTAAAAACTAACTAAAAGCAAAGAGAGCTCTGTCCTGCTGTCTGTCTGTCACAGACAATTGATAATACCTTAGGTTTTAAGTTTTTCTATTCTGTTTTGGTGTGCAGCTTTTAGCTTTATATTAAGTGTTACTGGGATCTTTTCTCAGGGTGGTGAAGACAAAACAATCCTGTTCTAGCTGGAGACAAGAACAATCTCTTCAAACTTTAGGCCCAAAGCATAAACAACATGAAAACAGGAGAGCAGGCAAGCAAGCAAGGAGGATGAAACTTCATAATTTGAAGCTATTAATTGGGCAGTTAACTCCTATATGCAAATGGACTAAAACTTATAAAAATGTGAGATCTCGTGACCAAGCCCTCTTTTGCTCCCATCTTGGAGCCATCCAGGCAGAGCCACGACTGGGATTCCGGTACTGCCTGAGTGTGGCCTTTGAAAGGCATTTCAAAAAAAATCCACTTTATTCCTCTTAGCTCCGTCTGCCTCTGTTCCAGCTCCTTAAGGCATCACAACAGTCCAGGAGCCGGAATGTGGAGGAGTGATTGCAGTTTCTGAAAACAAACTGCAGCTTCTCCCTCCTCCCTTCGCTCTCAGAACCAGCCTTAAAGGTGCAGAACTCATTTCTGGGCTAAACGGACCGATGGGGTACAGGCATCATGAAGTCACCCCAGGACACGGCCCTGTCAGGGTCAGGGGGTCCCGTCCCTGCCTCATCTCCGGGCTGCCGGGGTCCCCCAGCTCGGGATCGCCCCTTCCCCTCCCCCGCCCGGGGGTCCCCGTTCCACAGCCCTGGCTCTCTTGGGGATCCCCAAAACCAATGTCCCGCCCCGTCGGTACCGGGCCATCCCCACGTGGGCCCCCAGGACCCTCCCGAGGGGCGATCGCTCCCTCTCCCCTGAACAAGCTCCTCTTGGGGAGCAGGGAGATATCAGGGCTGAGTCCGGGATCTGCCGGCTCCGAACACTCCCAAGAAAATCCTCCTGGAGACCCCTGGCTGGAGCCGGGCAAAGGCTCGGCCTCGCCCTCCCCTGCAGCTCAGGGCTGGGGGCGATGCTCCAGGGCAGGGGGTGCTGCAGGCTCAGCGTGCGGGCGCTGCGAGCGCGGGATTCTCCCGCTCCTGCTCTCCCTCTCCCTCCTCTTCCTCCTGCATTCCTCCGCTCCCAGCCCGGACCCCCTTTCCCACCGCTCTGCCCCGCGGCCCCGCAGCACCAGCTGCTGGGTGGGGCGCCCCGATCGGGCCCCAGGGCTGGGCAGGGGCTCGGGACCCCAGGGCGGATCCGTCCCCCGGCCCGAGCCCCAAATTCCGCTCAGGGGCCGCTGGGCTCTGGGCCCGCCTGGCAACGGGGGGTGAGTCATCGGCGAGAAAAGCGCTGGTTGGCTGGAAATTGTTCAGCGCGTCCTCTGATTGGCTGGAATTGTGAAAGGCGCTGCGCTCTGCAGGTGTCCCTGGGAGCTGGGGTCCGGGCCGGAGCCTTTTCTCTTTCTTTCTCTCCCTCTGAGACCTTTTTCCTTTTCTTTCTTCCCTCTGAGACCTCTTCCTGATTTCTTTCTCCCCCTCTCTTCCCATTTTCTTGTTCAGTTCAATCCAAGTTCGAGCAGATCCGCAGGTTGCGTTCCCACGGTCTCATTTGCACCTTCACTGGGGCAGAGGCGTCTCTCCCTCATGGAATCGTAACCCATGGGCAGGGTCCTTTCCCAGCCCAATCCTTCCAGGATTTTGTCGGGGACTCGCTTCCATTTCCTCTTTCCCTCTGGCTTCCAGCTGTAAAGGTGCTGGAAAATGCCCGGCAAAGCCACCTTTGCTGTGTGCTCTGGGAGCCCACAGAGCTGCTGGACCTTGTCCCCTGGCCCTGCACAGCTCCTTGGGAGGCACGGCAGGAGCAGCACCCTGGGAGCCTCGGGAATGCCCCCTCTGGGATCCATGGCACACACTCCCAGGGGCTGGAATTCCAGTTCCCAGCCAGGAAAAGATGTTCCTGCCTTGAAGGCAAAGGTCTTCAGAAGGAGCCAAAGGCCAAGTGGAGCAAGATCTTACAGTGACATTTCACTGCCAGCCTTCATAACTTCACCCATGGTTGTTGTAGCTCGTGGACTGGGAATGAAATCAGGGCAGGGTCTTTGGTGGGAGCTGCCCTGGGTCAAGGGAGACACTGAGAGAGAAACAGAGCAGGGAAAGAAAGGCAGGAGAGAAAGGAGGGCACAAACACAATCAGCTGAGAAGGTGGCACTCTGAAAACAGAACTGGAACTGACTGAAAATGAATGTGACAGAAAGAAATAATTTTCCAACTTTTATTTCCTATCAAAATGCAATTTTCTCCCTTTCTCACAAACCTCCTCCAAGTGTCATTCAGCAGGGCTGTCAGAAAGGTTTTCATTCTGGGTGGATGTTCCAGGCTGCAGCCAACAGGAAACAGGGAATGGGGATTTTCCTGCTCCTGGGGAGTTTGACATCCTCAGCTGAGGCATGGAGGAGGCACCAGAAGAAAAGGGCAGCCTGGGCTTCACCCTCCCACAGGAATTACCTGGGTGAAAATCTCTCATCCTGTCTGCAGCTGCTCCCACAGGGATGTGAGGGCTGATCCCAGAGCCCCAAGGGTCACAGTCAGGGCTGCCCTCAGGAATGCTCGCCTGGTATTGAGGGGCAGCGTGGGAGCACCTGGATCTTGGAGCACCCCACAACCCCCCCATCTTGGAGGTGCCTGAGGAGGGCTGGGACGATGCCAGGGACATCCTGCAGTGACATCCCCCCTGTCCTGCTCTGGGTGAGCTCAGTCCCAAACCTGACCCTGATCCTGGTCTCAATCTCACTCCATGTTTAGACACACTCACAGTTCTGTATTTAATCCCATCCCAGTCCCAAACTTTCACAGCCCCAGACCCAATCCCAACCCCAGCCCTAAAGCCAATCCCATGTCTAGCCTTAACCCCAATCCCAGCTCTAATCCAAATCTCAGCCCCAACTCCAAGCCCAGCCCCAATTCCAGCCCCTTCCTAAATCCTCAGCCCCAAACCAAATCCCAGGTTCAGCCCTTCTGGGGTTTTGGGGTGTCTCTGTCCCCTCTGAGCCCGATGATGTTGGGTGGGGTCACAGCAGGGCTGAGAGGGACAGAGACCCCCGGCCTCCCCAGGGGTGAGAAGGTCGGAGAGCCCCCAGCCCCGAGCACCCTCAGCGGTGAGAGGGACACAGAGCCCCTGGTCCCCAGCCCTGCACAGGCATTGCCTGAGGCCAGAGGGATGGAGACCCCGAGCATCCCCCAGGTGAGGGGACAGAGACCCCTGAGCATCCCTGGGCTGAGAGGGACAGAGACTGCCCTGAGCACCCCTGGCACAGGGGTGAGAGGGAGGGAGACCCCAGGCATTCCCTGGGGTGAGAATGATGGAGACCCCTGGGGAATGGCCTGGGGTGAGGGACAGGACACCCCTGGGAATGGCCTGGGGTGACAGGGACAGGGACAACCCTCCCCAAGCCCCTCCCAAGCATCCCCAGGGCAAGAGGCACAGAGACCCTTCAAGCATCCCCTGGGTACTGGAGAAAATAAACTTGGCAGAAATCAAACTTAACTCTGCATAAATCACTTTGATGAATATTTGATTTTCCCACAAGTAACTTGTGATGAAAGCACAAACAAATCCCAAACATGAATAAACTGACAATCCAAGCAGTGATGTGGCAATTCCAAGTTTCACTGGTTCCTGCACAGCTCCAGCTCAGCTGCTGGCAGGTTCTGATAAAAGAAAAGAGGAATGCCCAATACAGATATATTAAAAGGAAGGAAAGCTCTGTGTAGCTGTCACAAAGGTCAGGGATGAAGAGAAAAATGATTCTCACATTTGGCAAAGAACCCAAGCCTGGGAATTCAGGAGTTATTTGGGAATTTAGCTACTTGAGCTGGGCTTCTTGTGGGAAGCAGCCTTGTGTTCCTCACCTTGGGGTGAATGAACCTTGTCAGTCTCACTGGTAACATTTGCTCCCTTTCCTCCAGTGATTTTAACAAACTTTTCAAGGAAGGACAACAAAAATTTTCTTTACACTGGCCACCCACAACAGCCATTTTCCTCATCAGTTCTCCCAAAAGTCGCTCAGAGGCCTGTGTCCAAGTTTCCAAGAGTTCCTCCAGAGAGAACCACAACCTCCTCAGAGGAGGGAACCATGCTGTTGTCAAAGGCACTTGGGGTCAGACAACAGTGAAACTCACTGTGCCAAAATAATGTACAATCTGGTTAAGAAAATTGTTAGAGAGATGCCTCTGCCCCAGTTAAGGTGCTAATGAGACCAAATCCAAAGTGGAAATTGAACAGTAAATGGAGAGAGAGAGAGATGGAAAGAAAGAGAAAAGGGGGAGAGCAAGGGAGTGACAGGGACAGAGACCTCCCTGGGCAGGGCAAGTGTGACATTGTCCCTGTGTGTGTGTGGCCTTCCAGGGTGGGGGTTTTACACCTGAGCCAGTTTGGGTAAGGGGGTGGTGTTCACCCCTGAGCAGGGATTACCCCACTGTTTCAGGTTGCAATGCAAGATGTAACCAAATGCATGTTTTCAATCCCCATCTTCATCAACTGCTATAAACAGGTGGGGCAGTGTTCTTTATCTCTTCCATGACTCACCCCTGATAATGCCCTCCAGGGGAGATATCTTCTGTGAATGGGCCATTGAGTGTCACTGCAGGACTGATCAAATTCCATCATCCCATTGTGGGATGCTCTGCCCAGGGGGAGGATCCAAGCATTCCTACCTGGATATAAGCTGAGGCTTGCAACACCAGGAGCAGCTTGCCTACTGGATTCCCAGAGGACAAGAGCTCCATAACCACCACTGGACCTTCAGAGGAAGACCAGACCCTTCTACAGGATCACTGCTTTGACAGAATCACGTTCATCACTCCAACAGGACTGCAGCCACCATTTAATGGGACTGCTGCCACCACCCTGACCAACAGGGTGTCAGGTTATATCCTGACTCTGTCAGTTTAAGGCAGTGTTTCTGTATCATTGCCTTGATCTTCATTTTCTTATTAAATTGTAATTCTGGCTTAGACTCTCCCCCAGGTTTGCCTTCAAACCAGTACAAAAGACAATGTGCGCACCCTTTGTTTTCTTCCCAGAACAGGATTTCCCATTCCCAAATCTTGATTGGATGGAGGAGGAGGCTGTGAGGAAGAGGAAGGAGCCCTGGGACACCCAGGCAGGTGAGGAGGAAGTCAGTTTCCCTTTCCCCCTCTCTCCTGCTCCATCTCCCAGCCCAGCATGGCCCCTGGCTGCAGGACAACCCTGCTGCCAACGCCGTCCTGCCTGGGGATGCACTGGGGGGATCTCCTTCCCTTCCCTCTGGCACGGAGGCAAATCCCATCCTCTCCTTGTCCTTCCTCCCCCAGACAAGGAGCTGAGGATGGAGACCAGGGAGGACAAATCTCCATGGCAGAACCTCATGGAAGAGGCAGTTTTGAGTGACTCCACAGTGCACAGGAATCCAATGGGAGGAAAATCCCCAGAGATCCTGCAGGAGGAGGGGCTCCAAACCCAGCCCAGGGTGCTCTGAGGAGGAAAGACCCACCCCTGAGCCAGGAAGGTGGACAGAGCTTCAGCCAGAGCTGGGGAGCTGGTGGTCCATGAGCAGCTTCATGATGGAGAAGAAGCCTTACAAGTGCTTGGAGATGGGAAGAGCTTCAGGCAGAGGGCCTGATCCGCCACCAGATGATCCACACTGGGGAATGGCCCTACAAGTGTGGGGGAGTGGGAAGGGCTTCAGCTGCAGATCCAACCCTCATCACCCACCAACACATCCACACGGGGGAGAGGGCCCTGTGAGTGTCCCCAGTGTGGGAAGAGGTTTCAGACCAGCTCCATCTCCTCCAGCACCAGCGGATTCACACTGAGGAGAGGCCCTTCCTCTGCCCTGACTGTGGGAAGGCTTATCCACAAATCCACCCTCATCACCCACCAGCGCATCCACACTGGGAGAGGCCTACCAGTGTCCCCAGTGTCAGAAGAGGTTTCAGACCCCCAAATCTCCTCCTGCATGAGAGGATCCACACTGAGGAGAGCCCTTCCTCTCCCCTGACTGTGTCCTCCCACCTCATCACCCACCAGATGATCCACACTGGGGAGAGGCCCTATGAGTGTCCCCAGTGTGGGAAGAGAAAAGCAGCTCTCACTTGACCAGACACCAATGGAGGCATCAGTAAGGAAGCCCTGCAAATGCCCCAACTGCAGGAAGAGCTTCATGCACCACTCCCTTCATCCCCATTGGAGACCCCATGTTGGAGAAGAGCCCTGGTGATCCATGTTCCCTGTGATCCATGCTGGGAAGACACCTGTCCCTTTTCCTGCCCCTGCCAATGAGGGTGATGTGGGATTGAAGAACATGAGGGTCTGGGCCAATGGCCCTGTCATTACATTCACTCCCACCTCAGGTCATTGCCAGGGGCAGGAAAGGAACTCTCTCTCTCCCTCCTGAGGAGAAGGGGTGTCCTTTCCAGGCAGGGGAAATTGTGGCCAGGAAAGACCCAGTGAGTTGTGTTTTAGTTTTCCTTAAACCAGTTTTATTTATCCTTCTGTTATCAATATTGTTTTTGTTCTGTTTGTTCCTTATCTTGTTGCTGTTCCCAATAAATTGTTCTTATCCCAGCCCAGGATTTTGCCTTTTGTGCTTTCCATGGGAGGTGGGAGGCAGTGAGGGCAGCATGGTTTTAGTGGGAGCAGGAAATTGGGAATCCCATTCCTGAACCATGGCCCATGGAAACCAAGCATCCCAGCTGGTCCCAGCCCCAGGCCATGGCAACAGCCTTGGGAGCGGGTCCCTGGCTGGGGCTGTGGGAACCTCTTCCCTCTGGTGCCCAGGGACAGGAGTGGAGGGAACGGCTGCAGCTGAGTCGGGGCAGGCTCAGGTTGGATGTCAGGAAAAGGTTTTTGCCCAGAGGCTGCTGGGGCCCTGCCCAGGCTCCCAGGGAAGGGTCCCAGCTCCAGGGCTCTCTGAGCTCCAGCAGCATTTGGACAGCTGCCAGGCCCAGGCTGGCATTGTTGGGGTGTCCTGTGCAGGGCCAGCAGTTGGACTCGAGGATCCTGATGGGTCCTTCCCAGCTCAGCCAATTCTGTGGTTCTGGGATCCCATGAGCCTGGGGATGGGACTGCCAATGGTTGCCATGGCAACAGGCTCTGGCTGCAGGCCTGAGCTGGTGTCCATGGCAACCACCCCCCGGCATGGGGTCTCCATGGAGCTGCATAGCAACAGGGGTTTTCATGGAAACCATAGCAACAGGGGGTCTGGTGATGGTTGCCATGGAAACTGACCATAGCAACAGGGGGCTGGTGATGGTTGCCTGCTAAGGATCAGATTTGTCACAGGCCCTCAGAGGGGTTCCATGGGGACTTTCCAAGAGTCTCCAGGCTGTTCCAGAGCTGGAATGTCCCAGGCAGAGAGACAGGGGCTCCATGGAGACCTCCCAGGGCTTTCTGGGGATGGTAAAGAGCCCTGTGGTCAGAGGCTGTCACAGCCATTCCATGGTGACATCCCAGGGGACCTTGGGCTGCAAAGGCAAGTGATCTGTCACAGGCACTGACCAGGCAGCCAGGGGCTCCATGGTGACATCCATGTATGGAAATTTGGAGAGGAATCCCCAGGCTGGAGGAGAAGAGTCACAGGATCATGGGGTCCCAGTGACATCCCAGGAGTCCCCAGGCTGCCAAAGGGATGTTCCTCACAGGGGTTCCTGTCATGGGCACAGTGGGAGCTTCAGGCAAAGTTTATTAGAGAAGCTCCTGTTGGGTCACAAGGTGCAGAAAGGATCCCCAATAGCCCCCATAGATCCCCAAATGTCACCATTGAATCAGAGATGACACAGACTCAGATCAGAAGGCTGGGCTAAAAGCCACCCTGTTTTTTCAATCCTCTTCTTTTTATACCTTTGGTTTGCTACAGGTGGACCTCATTGGTCATTTAATCAACACATTTCACATGATTGGCCAATTAAGACAACACCCTTCAGTAAACAACTTTATGGAAAAAGCCAACTTATTACAAAACATTGTTGGGGCACCAGTTATTGATATTTGTTTTTATGTTGGCCTTTCTGGGGGCTCCCTGGATGGGGAAACCCTCCATAGTAGCAGTTCTGTGCCAGGTAAAAGGAGATGCATCAGGACTTTTTTCAGTCTTCAGCTTCTTGTTTATTGTTATCTTATCTAAAGTTTTGCATTGCTGTCCACACCAGGCTCAGCGCTCTGGAAAAGCACCACAAAATGTCTCTAAAATGTACAATTTCAAGGTCTTTTAAAGTTGTATCATCCAATTAACTCTTGAAACATACATTATTTCTACTTAATTACCAATAACTCATCCCTTGACTGTCCACATAACCTCTGCACTGTGCTTTCCTTGACCAATCACCCTGAGCACACCAACACTGCAGAAAATGGAGTAGATGAAGAAGACAGGGACTAAACACAAATTCCTCCATCTTGCTTCCTATCTACACCATACTAAAAATCCCAAAACCTAAATTTCTCACCCAAGGGACACAACTATACTACCCTCTATTATCTATTTCACACTTTGATAAATTCTAATCTGTCTCAAAGTCTTGGAAGTTCTCTCCATGGGCAAAGGTGAAAAGGCAGTGTTTCTCTGGGGTCAGGACCCCTCAGAGCAGACAGAGAAATATTCCCTGTGGCCTGGATTCCCACACATTTAACCCAAAAATCCTTTAACCCTTAACATGTGAAGTTACCCAAAAAATGTCCCAGGTAAGTAGGATTAGAAGGAGAAGAAATAGAGAACAACAGAAAGACAGAAGATCCATAGAAAGACAGCTGAGCACATAGGTACCAACTGCTCAGGTTCCAGCATCTGCCAACAGAGGAACCCCAGGAGAAGGCAGGATCCAGACCATGGGCTGGCCTCATGCTCCGGCTTTTAAACCCCTGGGCCTTCATGGGCCTGCCCCTGGGGTGGGACTGCCAGTTGCTTGTCCAATCAGAGCCAGGGTACCACCAGCTGCTGATTGATTGATTGATTGATTAACAGCTGCCCCCAATCAGAGCTGGGCCAATCAGAGCTGGGTTAACATCCCCCCTGGGTGTGATTGACAGCTCTGCCAGGCCAGGGCTGGGGCAGGGCTCTGTCCCACCACAAACCAAGGCCTGACCAGGCCTGGCCCCCACAGGGCATTCTGAGCATCCCAAGGTGTCTCAGGACATCGATCTCATCCAGCCTCTGACAGCGACCATGGTGACACTACAGAACCTCATGGAACCATGGGTCAGTTGTGACAATGGAGATCCAAGGAAACAATGGTGAGACTGTGGAATCCAGGAATCATGGAATCAAGGAGACCATTGTGGAAAATCATGGGCCCCTATGGAAGCAAGGATCAATGATCAAACTGTGGTTTGATTGTGATTGATTTAAAATCAAAACAAAGAGCCATTGTTTCACAGTCGGGGCTGCATGGGGCCAATGGACCCTTGTGACTCTGTTGGGTCTCATGAAACCAAAAAGCCATTGTGACATTGCCAGACCTCATGGAATCAAGGAGAATACTGTGACAGTGTTAGGACCCATGAAGTCAATGGAACATGGAACAGGTCTGCCTGGTTTGGACTCCTGGGGGCTGTCTGACAGGTCCCACTGAATTTGACATGTCAAGGGCCACTTCCCATCTGACCGTGAAGCACTGGGGCTCTGTGCTTTTATTCCTATGGGAAAGAACTGTCTTTCTTCTCTAGGCGCCCATGGCCAAAATTGGGATTCTGCGTCTAAAATTCTCTATATCCAAGGGGTACTCCCAGACAAAATCTGCTCGTACAGTCAAGTCTGGCTAGACTTGGCCTCTGGTGACTGCCTCTCATCTGCCCCTGCACCACTGGGGCTCAGTTGTTTCCTTCCTATGGAGACCATTGTGACACTGCGGAGCATTGTGGAACCAATGGGCCATGGTGACACTGCAGGCCCTTGTGGAACCTGTTACACTGTAGGAACTTGTGGAACCAAGGGGAACATTGTGACCCTGCAGGGTACCATGGATCCAAGGGGCCACTGTGACACTGTGGGGCCTTGTGGAACCAAGGACATCTTTGTGGCTCTGTTGGGCTGCATGGTCCCAAGAGGCCAGTGTGAAGCAGCAGGGCTTTGTGGAACCAAGAGGCCATTGCTGCATTTCAGGGCCTCATGGAGCCAAAGGGCCATTGTGATCCTGCAGGGCACCGTGGATCCATGGAGACCATTGTGGCATTGCAAGGCCCCATGGAATCATGGAGACCTTTGTGACACTGTGGGGCCCCACGGAACCAAAGGGCCATTGTGACCCTGCAGAGCCTTATGGAAGCAAGGAGACCATTGTGACACTATGGGAAGTTGTGGAACCAAGGGGATCATTGTTGTGCTACTGGGCCACAATGGAACCAAGGGGCCATGGTGACACAGAGAGGCTTCATGGAACCAATAGATCATTATGACACATGGGGCCTTGTGGAACCATGGAGACCATTAAGATCCTTAAGGACTTGTGTAATCAAGGGGCCATTATGACACCAGAGGGCATCATGGAAGCAAGAGAACCATTGTGACACTGCAGGGCCCTGTGGAACCAAGGGAACATGAAATAGGTGTGGCTGCCTTGGCCTCCCAGGGGTCACCTGACAGGTCTGGCTGACCTTGGAATGTGGAAGGCTGCTCCCATCTGCCCCTGAAACACTGGGGCTCTGGGCTTTCCTTTGTATGGAAACAAGCTGTCCATTTTTTCCAGGCATCCATGGCCAAAATTAGGATTCCACTTCCAAATTTCGGTGTATTCAAGGATTACTGCCAGACAAAAGCTGCCAGGACAGACAGGTCTGGTTGGTCTTTGATTCCTGAGTGCCAGAACTCACCTGTTTTCCAAACACTGGAAAGGGCTCTGTGCTTTTCTTTTTATGGAAGAAAAATGTCCCTCGTCTCCAGGCACAAATGTTTTAAATTAGGACTCCGCATTCATAATTTCAAATATCCAAGGGTTGCTCCAAGCAAACCTGCCAGGACAGTCAGGTCAGGCTTGACTTAGCCTCTGGTGATTGCTGTTCATCAGCTCCTGAAACACAGGGGCTCCGTGGTTTCCTTCCTATGGAGACCAATGTGACATTTGGGAGCCTTGTGAAATGAAGGGGCCATTGTGGCACTGCAGAGCACCATGGATCCAAGGGACCATTGTGACACTGTAGAGCCTTGTGGAACCAATGACATCATTGTGGCTCTGTTGGGTCACATGGTCCCAAGGGACCAGAGCAAAGCAGCGGTGTGGGAGTTAGCCTGGCTGTAACTCAGAGTCAGACGGATTTTACCCCAAAAGAACTGGGCATGAATTTCAAGCCCTGGAAATCATTTGTTTAACTTAGGGTGAACTGGAGAGTTCCCCCATAAGCCTTTAGTGTTGTTATGATAACTTGTCCAGGTTCTACTCCCCTATTGGTTTATTGGTTACTTGTTTCCCCTATATGGTTATTGTTCTAGAGTGTTCTACCCCCAAGTGTACATGTTGTTGCTTCCCCTTTGTCTCAGGTCTTAGGATCCTGCCCCTTGTACTGTTCTTGACTTCTCCATGTTTATTGTCTTTCACCCAGTTACTAAAGTTCTTTTTGGGCAACTCCACTGAACGCTCTCCTTTTCATTTTTGCCAACTTCACCCTGAAGTCAGGGAACCAGAGAAGTTTGTTGCAGCCACCTTCATTGTGACATTTGGCGCCCAAACAGGGACCATGACATTCAGGGCTCCCTGTGTCAGTCACGTCAGCTGGGGTTGTCTGATGGATAAGCCAGTGCTCCCGGGATTTTGGATTGTGCCGGGCCCAGTGGATTCATTGTTTCTTTAAGGGACCTTGCCCAGGATCTGCAGGGACAATGACGGTTTCACCTGCATAGGATTGCAGGTGGGTTTGGGGAAACGCAAGACATTTATTGCCCATTTTGCCACTTTGTTTTTACAATATGCCCACAAGTCCCATTATTGATTTGGTGTGTTTTGGTGGCTGTTCCCCCTAAGGCAGAGAAAGAGAAAAATGGGCAGCCAGATGTCCAAAGTAGAAAGGAGAATATATGAATGCTTTAAGTTAATTCTCACTGATCATGAAAAAATATTTTCAAAGAACAAATTAAAATCAATCATGAGGTGGATCATTAAAAATTTTCCAGATGCTTTTGCTGATGAAATCCATACCACTGAATTTTGGGACTCAGTGGGAATTAAACTGTACAACCTTTTGATCAAAAGGGACCCCATTGCACCCCGCATGCTCCCCATCTTCCACATCATCCTTGAGACCCTTCACCAGCAAGCAGTGTGTCGAAAACTCAATCCGTTTGTCACTCCTAACTCAGGACTTCCCTTCAAACCTGCCTTTCTAAGACCTTCCACAATGGTCCAAGATGGCAATGGCCTCGTGGTCTTGGAGCATCATGCCCTGGAGACTCAAGATGGAAGGAGCCTGAATGTGGCTCAGGAGCCCGACCATACTCCCTCCATCTTGGCTCCTCCACTTCCTGCTACCACAACCTTCTCTTATGCTGTGAATGAACCTCCAGACTCCATCCCCACAACTGCAGGTTAGGCCCCACTGCCAATCATTCTCTCCACCCTGGGCCATGCCTCCAGTTAAGGAAAGAGACTGGAAAATAGTCTCAACGCTCCTCGTTCCACCTGTATGAAAGAAGGGGACAGAATCCCAGGTATCAGCCATTGGTTTACAATGAAATCAAGGATCTGTGTAGGGCAGGTAAACACCATAGGAGGCACTTAGCTTGTTTTAATGGCCTAATGAGGGCCATGTTTACAGCACATGTCTTAACTCCCTATGATTTCAAATATATTATGACCATGTTTTGTCGCCTGCAGAATACACCCTGTGGGAAGGGGGATGGAAGTGTTTACTAAATCAATTAACAGCAGACTATACTAATAATGAGGCAAGGGCGGAATTGACCATCAACCATCTAGCTGGTTAGAGAAGGACAACACAGCCTACCAGATGATCAAGCAGCAGGTATCCCCAGAGAAGTATTGGATGATATCAAAGAGATGGCTTTGAAAACTTTAATCCAGGTATCGGATGGTAACACCCCCAATTTGGATTACCTTGGCTGGCTGCAGCTAAAGCTTTAGGACAATTAGACCATCTTGGGTGCCTGTTAAGTAAGCAAACCAATGCTACCTCCCGCACACTGAGTGGCCTGCTCTCAGACATAGAGACCATCAGACATGCCATCTTGCAGAACAGCAATAGAGTTTTTATTCTGGGCACATGGGCATGGCAGTGTAGACTCTGAGGGCATGTGCTGCATGAACCACTCCAGCCACAGCGAGTCAATCCACAAGAGCATTCAGGTACTGAAGGAAGGGTTCAAGAAGCTTCAAGTGGAAAACAAAGACTGGTTCAATAAACTCTTCCAATCCAAGGAGTTAAAGGGTTGGATGATGTCTAGCTGGAACAGGACTATTAAATCTCTTAGTGGTTCTTGTTGTATTTTTAATTGTCCCATGTTTGTTTGGATGCTTTTAGAAAGTCTTATAAAATTCTTACAGTTCCATCTTTGTTGTAAAACAGAAAGGGGGAAGATACCCAACACAGGGTCCTCATGGTATCCTTGGAGGAGAGAACTGGAGGTCAGGATGGAACAAAAACCTCTAAGAGACTCAGTGTGAGAAAAAAAATCCTTAAAAGAACCTTAAAGTATTCTTAAATCCATAAAGTACCTTAAAAACCTTGAGTACCTCAAAGGATTAATGAGCCCCACTGAGTGTCAGTACAAAGCTCTCAAGGGACTCATTAAAGCAGATAATTGGGGCCATGATTGCACAAACCTCTCACAGAGTCTGTATCAAAAGGGAAACACCAAGTACCTTCAAACAACTGAAGTATCCTAAAGTATTAATGAGCCCCACTGAGTGTTGCTACTGACAAAGCCTCTCCAGGGACTAATTACAGCAGATAATTGGAGGCCATGGTTGCAGAGACCTCTCAGAGGCTCCAAGGCAAAAGCCAAACCCAAAGTCATTTGAAAAACCTGCAGTCCCTGCAGGGAGCATGAAAGGAGCCCCCAGGGCCATTCCTGGCAAGGCTCCCCAGGGACTCCTTCCAGCAGATCCTTGAGGCCACTGGGATGTGGGCTGGGGGGGATGCTGAGGGCAGGACCTGGGGGCTGACAGTGCCCAGCCTGGCTGGGGCTGTGCCAGGAGGCCCCAGGGCCTCAGGACAAGGTGTCTCCTCCCAGCCCTTGGTGGCACAGACCCTGCTGTGGCCCCAGGGCACCAAGACTTGGCTTCTCTTTGTCCCCACCTGTCATCACTGCCTGCAGTTCTCTGCTCTGCCTGGGGCCTGGGGACACTTTCTCAGTCGTGTGTCCCTGACAGGGATCTCTTCAAAGTACAAGAAACTTCAGTGTCTCAATAGAACTGAGTTCTTGAGGGTTCTTGAGAGGATTCTGTGACATCACTGTGGGGTGATGACATCACAGAGCTGGCTCATGACATCACAGAGAAAGGTGTGAGGCCATAGAGCAGAATCTGTCACCATCATAGAGGGTGGCTCTGTGGCATCAGACAGTGGGTTGTGACATCACCTGGTGGCTGAAACATCATGGAGCAGGCTGTGACATCTAGAACAGATGGTGACATTTGTGACATGTCTTCTGTGATGTCATGTCTGTGACATCACTGGGGCTGTGTGACATCACAGGCTGTGTGACATCAGATGGCTGCAGGTGACATCCCAGGGGCAGTGTGACATCACAGGGGCACTGTGACATCACAGAGAAGGCTGTGTGACATCACAGGGGCAGTGTGTGACACATCACAGTGAGCAGTGTGACATCACAGTGGACATCACAGGGCAGTGTGACATCACATGTCTGTGTGCAGTGTGACATGTGACATCATGGGGCTGTGTGACATCATGGGGGCTGTGTGGGGAGGTCACTGGGAGGTCACTCTGACCCAGCCCCCTCACAGTTCCCCAGAGCAGTCCAATCCTGCTCATGCACACTGGGGTCCCCTGTCCCCTGGGTCCCCCGCCCCGGCCCCGCAGCCTCCCCAGAGGATGTTCCACGAGATCGACCCCCAGAGCCTGACATGGGGATTTGGGGGGACGGGGCCCTGGGGGTGGCACAGGGGACAGGGACCCCCGGCAGCGTCCCCGTGTCCCCAGGGCCAGAGCCTGGGCCAGGGCTCCTTCACCCTGGTACCAACCAGGCCTTGAGAGCACTGAAAAATCCCCAGCAAGGGAGCAGCAAAACCAGATTTAATATTAAGGGACAGCAGCACAAAGTTCCTTGGCAAGAGTCACTCTGCTCCTGACCTGACACTTGAGTCACACCAGGGAAATAAAGCAACAACAAAACCAAACAGAATCCAGACAATCAAACCAGAAATTAACCCAGAACTGTCCCTCTGTGTGTGTGTGTGTGACACAATGACAGTGAAGGCAAGGATAAAAGGAATACGGCCTAAAAGCTTAACAGAGCTCAAACTTCACAGGACTTAACTTAAACCTTAACCTTAACTGATACTTTCAACTTCACAATTTAGCAAAAGAGTAGAGCGTAACAGCATTTAACCTAACAAACCTATGACTTTGCAATTTAACAGAGGAATAACACTTAACAATATTTAACTTAGCTCATAACTTACATTAAGGGTCACAACTTAGCAAAAGAACAACTCTTAGCAGCAATTAACTTCACTTAGACCTTGTGATTTAACCTTCACTACAGGCCTGACTGACTCAGCTATCGAAGGCACTCAAGCCCCTCAGAGAGCAGCATTTCTGCCACATTTCCCCAGCACAGGCACTCCTGTGTGCACACAGACACCAAGAGTCAGTGCAAGGCTCCTGTGAGAATTTCCCCTGAGGGCAGGAAATGCTCCCTGAGGATCCTTTGGCATCTCCCCAGCGGGTGAAGGGTTGAGCCTGGAGGAGTGGGGGGATAGGCCCAGGCTCTGTGGTTGTTCAGGATCCCCGAGTGCAGCAAACGGGAGAGTTCCCGGCTGGGAGAGGCCCCACTCAGAGGGAGTCGCTGGCCCAGGAGAGCTCCAAGGGCTCCTTTTGGAGCGCTGTTTGCAGGGCCCCAAGAGAGGGGCTTCAGTCCCAGCAATGGTTCATCCTGGCTGCACTTGGCATCAACAGCTTTCTTTGGCAGTGTGAGAACAGGGATGTTGTGCCACTGAGGGAACAAAACCAGTTCCCAGGGCTGCTCCTACAGGAACCAGGAGCTGGTTGGGCAGCAGCAGTGCCTGGAGCAGACAGTGTTTGTGATGAGCTGCAGAGGAGCTGAGCCCAGGGGCTGTTGGCCAAGGCCGAGGCCCAAGGAGCATTTTCTCAGCTGGCAGGGCGGCCTGAGAAGGGAGGGGGGAATGCAGCAGCACAGGGCCCATGGAACCAAGGACCATTGTGACACTGTGGGGCCCTGTGAGACCAAGGACCCATTGTGACACTGTGGGGCCCTGTGAGACCAAGGGACCATTGTGACACTGTGGGGCCCTCATGGAACCAAGGACCAGTGTGACATGGGGCCTCATGCAATCATGGAGAGAACTGTGACATTGCTGGGCCTCATGGAACCAAGGGGACTGTACTGACACTGTGTGGCTCCATGGAATGTAGGGATCATTGTGACACTGAAAGGCCCCATGGAATCAAGGGTCCATTGTGACACTGGGGGCCTCATGGAGCCATGGAGACCATTATGACACTGGGCTTCATGGGGCACCATGGAATCACAGAGGACCATTGTGACACTCAGGGGACTGATGGAACCATGGAGACCATTGTGACACTGAGGCCCCATGGTATAAGCAAACCATTGTGACACTGTGAGGCCTCATGGAACCAGTGAGACCATTGTGACCCTGGGAGGACCATTGTGACCATTGTGATACTGGGGCCTCGTGAAGGGTCCAAGAGCCTTTTGTGACACTGCAGGGCTGCATGGAACCAAAGGTCCATTGTGACACTGCAGGGCCTCATGACATCAGTGGTCCATTGTGACACTGGGCAGCCAAAGGAGACCATTGTGACACTGCAGGGCTGCATGGAACCAAAGGTCCAGGGTGACACAGAGTGGCCTCCTGTCATCAATGGTCCATTGTGACACTGCAAGGAGCCAAGCTTCAGGAGTCCATTGTGACAGTCAGCAAACCCCATTGTGACCTCTGTGGGGGTCCAAGGGTCCAAGGGTCCATTGTGACATTGCAGGGCTCATGGAACAGAGGACCATCATGACATTGTTGGGCCCTGGGGAACCACGGAGACCATTGTGACACTGCAAGGGCTCATGGAACCAAGGGAACATGGAACATGTCTGGCTGGTTTGGCCTCCCAGGGGCTGCCTGAAAGTTGACCTTGGCATGTTGAGGGTCTATTCTCATCTGCTATTCAAACAATGGAGCTCTGGGCTTTCCTTCCTATGGAAAAGATCTCTCCTCCTCCCCCAGGCATCCATGGCCAGAACTGGGATTTCACCTCCAAATTTCCTTATATCCAGGGATTTTTCCAATAGGAATATTGCCAGGACAAGTCTGTCTGGCAATGGTTTCACAAGGGTCACCTCCCATCTGTTCCCAAAATACTGGAGAGGGCTCCGTGCTCTCCTTCCTATGGGAAAAAACTGTCCTGCTTCTCCAGGCGCCCATGGCTGAGATTGGGCTTCCACCTCCAAAATTCCCTAAATCCAAAGACTGCTCCCAGACAAAATCTGCCATTCCTGACAAGTCTGGCTGGCCTTGGCCTAGTGAGGCTCTCACCTGCCTTCCAAACACTGGGGCTCTGTGCTTTCCTTCCTATGGAAAAGAATTTTCCTTCTCATCCAGATGCCCATGGCCAGACTTGGGATTTCCACCTCCAACATTGCCTTACTGTGAGAGACTGGAGGAGATTGTTGGCTGGAAACATTTTGTGTGGGAGGGAGAGGAAGGGGCAGGTCCAGCCTTGCCCAGCCCTGGAACCCCAGCCCTGCCATGCCCTGGAACCCCAATCCCCCCAGAGCCTCTATCCCAGCCCAGCAGTGGCTGCCAGTCCCTGGCACAGCACAGGCAATGCTCCACAGCCACCTCTCAGCCCCCAGCCCAGCTCCTGAGGGACCAAATGAGCCCAAGTCCCACCTGGGGGAAGGGCCCAGGAAGACCAAGGTGTATTGAAGGCTGACCACAAGGCAAGCACACATCTTGGCCCTATGTCCTCTTGGAATTTCCATCTGAACGCTGCTGGAATCCAGGAGTTGGTAGCTGTGTGTGTGCTTCTCTGTATCTTTTTTGTCTTTCTCTCTTTCTGTGTCTTCTTCTTCTGTTTCTGTGCTCCTGAAAATTTTGAATAACATTAAATTGAACAGGCTTAGAGTTTGTGAAGTGGAATGGGCCAAGTCAATGCTTTGAGAAATGTTTTTTGTTGATTGAATGTCTGTCGTAGTTTGATATGAGAAGAATTTAAAAAAGTAATACAAAACTTTTTGTGTGACTGACAATCTGTTAAACCGCTAAGATATTGAACACGCCTCTGTGAAACACAAATGTTAAAGATGAAAAAACCCAGGAACCTCCTCTTTCTTTTCAGTCAACAAAGCAGCAGGCCCTGGCCCCTGGCCCCATCTCAACCAAACCAAACCAAACCAAACCAAACCAAAAACCAAACCAAACCAAACCAAACCAAACCAAACCAAACCATGCCCTGCCATGGGCTCAGCCCCTTCCCCTCCCCAGGCTGCCCCCTCCCCATCAGCCCCATTCTAACCAAACCAAACCCCAAAAACTACCAAACAGGAAAACAAAAGAGGCTACAAAACCCCAACCAGAACAAAGACAGCCACAGCTATTAAAATGTTACCATCAAGTCCCCTCCTCCCCAACTCAACTCAAAAACAAAAACTCCTACAACCTACAACCCATACAAAATAACGCTACAACTAAAATTAAACACAAAAACACCCAAAAACCAACCATAAAACCAATCCTAACACAACCCAACCACAAGTTACTGGCAGGTCAGGTGTTAATCCTTTCAATACTTCAATCCTCCCTCAAGTAAAAAAAAAAAAAAAACCAAAATACAAGCATATAGAAAACAGTAAAAAACCATCAAAGTAAGTAAAGAAGAAATTAAATCCCAAATAAAAAAGAAAAACAATCTTAAAACTAAAATTCTTTTATAAACTATAAAGAAAAAACTCTTTTTCTTCATAGCACAAAAAACTATAAAAAATTAAAATTAATATCAAACAAAAGCCTCCAGGCTAAAATTAAACAAATGTTAAAATAACAGTAATTTCAAAAAAAGTTTAAACAGAAAAAAAAAAAAAAGCAATCCAGTATCCCCAAGAGAAAATATCTATTCCTGGAGATAAAAATAATTTTAAAAGTAAATAAAAACTTTTTTACCTTTAAAGAACTCATTTTAAAACAATACCCCATAAGTCTACATGGCCCATCAACAAGCTGTAAAAATGCTTGTAGCAGTAAAAACAATTTCACAATAACTTCACAATAAGTTCCCCAGAAAACTGTTATCCATGACAGAATTAAGAACCACAAAAAAACTATTTTTTCCTCTTGAAAAAAAAAATCTCCATAACCTTAACAAGAAAAATTTCTCCCTAAGTAAACTAAAAAAGACTGTTCTAGAAATAGTAAACAAACTAGAAATTTTAAGTTTACTTTCTTTACATCGTCTGTAAAAAGAAAAAGCTCTAAAGAAAAAAAAAGTGTTCAAAAGGATTTTTTAAAATTCTTACTACTT
Source organism: Emberiza elegans (assembly GCA_024865655.1). Classification (NCBI taxonomy): domain Eukaryota; kingdom Metazoa; phylum Chordata; class Aves; order Passeriformes; family Fringillidae; genus Emberiza; species Emberiza elegans. The sequence goes on along the minus strand of JALJVW010000121.1, from coordinate 115,598 downwards.
TTTTCTTTTTCAATTTACTTTTAATAAAAATTTCTTTATATCCTTTTAAAATTTTAGTCCTACTTTACCTTTCTTCTAATCCTATCTCACAACAAAATAAATACATAAATAATTAACTGACATTAAAACCCATCACACTCATCAATACATTAATTAGGACATCTCAAGATTAGAAAAATCTTAAATTAACAAACCAAAACCCTACAATGTCATAAAAAACTTTTGCCAAAGCTTCTATGATTTTCTAAAGTTCCCAGTAAAGGCTGTTTTGTTCTTTTGAGCTCCTGAGAATCTCCTGTTGGTATTTCTCCAGGAGTCCAACTCAGAGTACACAAACAATTGTAATTCCTTTTAAATGTCTCCCTGAGAGTTGTTTGGGGGATGGGAGTCAGGGCTTGTCTGTCCTGCTTGGCACAGCCCAGGCAGGGCTTTCCCAGCCACATTCCACACTCCATTGCCCAGCTGGAGCCGCTGGTGCCTCTGAGTTGTGCTGCCCCAGCCCCAGGGACGCTCTCCTTGTCTGCCCATTCCCCCACGGTCTCTGGGCAGGGATGGCCTCAGTGGGGGCTGCTGACATCCTCAGCAACTTGGAGGCTGCTGCTGAATTTTCCTGCTCCAGAGGCTTGTTCAGCCTTCAGCTCTTCAGTGCAGGAATTCAGTGTCCCAGGGCTCATTAACATTCAGAACACCTTAACAAGCCAAGCCTCTGGGAATAATTTGATTTTAATTTTCAGTTCCTTTGTGGTTAATTTGACAGATTTCTGGGGATAATTTGATTTGTATTCAAACTTTGAATACATTCTATTTTAAAAGACAGTGAGAAAACATTTTTTAAAAGACAGTGAGGTCCTTTTTAAGTCCTTTTTAGGATTTTTTAATTTATTGATATGTGCAATGTGCTGTCTCCAATTGACACTGAATCCAAGTACCTCCTCATGCAGTTTGAATAGATATGAAAATCAAGACCCTTCATGGCTGACAATCAATCAGACTCTGTCCCTACCCCCACCCCACCATTTCCCCATCCAAGCCCTGGCACTCAGAGCAGCCTTGTGCAAATCTGAGCTCCCTCCAGCCCAGGCTGCACCTGCAGCTTTCAGCTCCTTGGCTCCAACTCCCACCTGCTTTCCTTGGAGAAGGAGCTGCCTGAGACACAGAGGGATGTTCATTTCTTGTCAGCCAAAAAACACAAGGAAGGCACAGCTCCATCAAATGCAAAAGTCATTCCTCTGCTGGATATTAAATCCACTTTCCACAGCAGACATTCTCAGAGCAATGGAAAACACCTTCTGTGCCCAGCACAGATCCCAAGGTCCCCCCAAACCCTCCCTGCCCTGATTCTGCCCAGATTTGCTCTTTGCACACACGAGTCACAGGCTGAAGTCAGGAGCTCCCTCCATGCCCAGAGGGAGGAAAAGAGAGAAAGTGGATGAAGAGCTCTCCTGTGCAGAGCCAAGGTCCAAGTGCAGCCCCTGCAGTGGGAACCACAACTCATCAGGTTTGTGTCCTTTGGGCTCAGGGACTGGTGACACTCAGAGGCACAGAAAGGTTTCTTGCCAACAAACACAAGTTGAACATTTGAACAGTTTAATAACCATCACAGCTCTTCCCTCAGCTCTCTGGGATGTCCCAGCAGCATCTGACATGTCCACCATCCCCAAGGGATTTCTGTACAGGAACAGTTTTAGACAAAGACAAAAGCAAAGGTAATTCTGTGATGGATATAAGCACAATTAAGATGTTGACTAATGGTATATTTATTTGAACTTCAGAAAGATTGGGCAACTCCCTGAACCTCAAAGCATGAAACCAGTCATTTGAGAGGCACTTGAATGACCAGAGAGCATCTAGAGGAGGAAATCTGGGAGGAATGGGAAGAATATAGATCCAGATGGTCTTGTGAAGAGATGTCCTTAGACATGGCCATTTAAACAGGAGAGCTGGAAACACCTGATGGAAAACAGAGAATAAATATTAAACTGAATATTGATGAGACAAGTAGATGGGAAGATGTGTATTTCTTCTCTTTCTGCCATCAGTACACTTCCAGGAAATCCCCCTTCCTGGTGGGAAAATTTTGCCATTTCTTAAAAGTACTCAAATGACCTAGATAATAAAGATTTGTGTGTATATTATGAAACCAACAGGTGTTAAAACCTGTGCCCCTTTCCAGGCAGACATCAGTTGTGTGCCCATGAACAGGCAGTGCCACTTGTGCCCTGAGGTGCCCAGCTGGGATTGGATCTCTCCAAGAGCACCTGAGGGAGAGCAGAGCACCTTGCAAGCTGCAGGTCCCTGACAGCCCTGCAGGGCTCCTGTCCCATCAACATCTGCTCTGCTCCAGTCTGAAACAGGGCCCAGCATGGTGCCGGGATCATCAGAGAGCTGAGGTGTGTGCTGGAATTCAATGGCCTCCCCATCCTGCAGCAGCCCTGCATTTCCCTCCTGCAGCCTTGGTCTCCAGCACAGCCATGGAGGCTCTTTGGGCTCTGGACTGTTGCTGCAGCCCCCAAGGGCAGCTGAGCTCTGCCTTTGGCACAGTCAGGCCTGGCCAGCGCAGGCCATGCTCAGCAATTGCTTGTGTGTGCCTGGCCTTGCTGTCAGCCCTGGCAGCGGCTGCGTGGCCCCTTTGTGGCCCTGTGCTGGCCCAGCCATGGTGGCCCAGCCCCTGTGCAGGCCCAGCCCAGGCCAGGAGCATTGCGGCTGGGAACGGCCCCTGTGCCGTGGTGCCCACAGCAGCCTTGGGGCTCTGTGCCCCATGGCCTCCCTGCTGGGCAGCCTCTGCCAGCTCCTGCAGAGCCCCTGGCACCTGTGGGGCTGCACAGACAGCCCTGCCCCAGGCTCTGCCAGCCTCTGGGCCAGCAGAGAGGCTGGCCAGGGCTGGCCATGGCTGGGAACAGGCCCTGAGCCCTGCAGGAGGATGGAGCTGGGCCACAGCCAAACTCAGCCCAGGCCAAAGCTGGGCTCAGCAGCCAGGGCTGCCAAGGGCTGGGCACAGAGGCTGGCACTGACAAATGTCCTGGGCCCCCTCCCTGCTCTGTCCATGCCACCAAGGGCACAGAGCAGCCTCCTCTCTGGGCCACTTGCCTGTTTGCAATGCCTTGCACAGGCGCTGGCCCTGCCCCACAAGGCCTGGCCTGAGTCCTGCCCTGCACGCTCAGCCAGGCTGAGATGGACACTGATGGTTTCTGGGCCAGGCTCTCGGAGCCCAGCCCAGCTCCCTGCAAGCTCTGCCAGCTGCCCTGAGCTCTGGGCAGCACCAAGGGCCTCTCCCAGCCCAGCCCAGCCGGCTCTGGCCCCACAGCTCTGCTCAGGCCAGGCTGCTCTGGGCACTGGCCCCACGGCCTCAGCCCCTGGCAAGGGCACAGCAGCAGCTGCAGCTGCCACAGGACTCAGCCCCAGCCATGGGGGAAGGTGCTGGGCCAAGGCCAAAGGAGGGTCCCTGGCTGCCCTGCTCCCCTCGGGCTGAGGTGCTGAGAGCTCTGCAGCCCCTGCTGCCATCCCATCTGCCCAGGGCAGCACAAGAGCCCTGGCCTTGGGGCCCTCAAGAGCTGCTCCTGCTCCAGGCCCAGGGCCCATGCCAAAGCTGGGGCAGCCACAAAGCTGTGCCCATTTCTGTTCATTGCTGCTCTGATGGAGATGGATCCTCAGCCACTTGGAGGGTGGTGATGAATTTTACTCATCCAGAGGCCTCTTCTTTCTTGAGCCCTTCAGTTAAGGAATTCAATGAAAAAGGCTCATAAACATTTGTGCAAAACACCTGAGCAAGAAAAGCTGAAGGGAATAATTGAAATTTTCAATTCTTCTGTTGTAAATTAGTCACATTTCAGAAGTGTATTCAAAGTGAATATACTATATTGGAAACAATGCAGAGAGAATTGTTTTGTCCTGTTTTCTTTTCCTGTTTATAGATTGATTTCAGCAATCCCCAGTTGATATTGATCCCCAGCACCTCCTCATGCAGTTGAACAGATATGAAACTCAAGACCCTATATGGCTGACAATCAATAACACTTTGTCCCTGCCCCCACCCCACCATTTCCCTCATCCAAACCCTGGCCCTCAGGGCTGCTGAGGAATGGAGTCACATCCAGGGGTGTCCTCAGGGCTCAGGATTGGGGCCAGGTCAGTTCAATCTCTTTATTGCTGATCTGGACAAGGCCACTGAGGGCACCCTCAGTCAGTTCCCAGGTGAGCCCAGGCTGGGTGGGAGTGTGGCTGTGCTGGAGGGCAGGAAGCTCTGCAGAGGGATCTGGACAGGCTGGAGCCATGGGCCCAGGACAATGGGATGAGGTTCACCAAGGCCAAGGGCCGGGTCCTGCCCTGGGCTCACAACCACCCCAAATCCCTGGCTGGGCCCTGCCCCTGATCCCCACAGCCTGTCCTGTTTCCTTCATCCCTCCTTTGCCAGGCACTTTCTGGGACAAGGGAGCTCTGCTCTGGGCATGGAGGGAGGTCCAAGTGCAGCCACTGGAGTGGGAACCACAACTCATCAGGTTTGTGTTCTTCTGGGGGACCAGGAACTGGTGAGACTCAGAGGCACAGAAAGTTTCTCTTCATGGCCAACAGACCACAGATGAACAGGATACAATTTAGTAACAATCACACAATTAAAATAACAATTCACAATTAAAACTCAATTAAAAACTCTTCCCTGTGCTAGCATCTGCAACATCCCAGCAGCATCTGAGTCCACCACACACAAGGGATTTCCATACTAGAATTAATTTCAGACAAACGTGGTTCTGTGATCGATATAAACACAATGAAGTTCTTTTATCAGGATGCTCATCTTGGAGTGGGGGCAAAAGAGCTCAGAACAATTCCTGATTTGCAAAGCTGTCAGTGGTGGGTGGAGAAGGGAGGTCAGGCTGCTCTTGGTGTTGAGGAAATGCTGAAACCAGCCTGACTCATTTCATCTCCTCCTGTCCTGGCTGATCTCCCCTCTTTCCCCTTCCACCCATTGGCTTTTGTCTCCCACCAGGCCCCCCAGTGAAGAGCCTGGCTCTGTGTTCTCCATCCCCTCCTCGCTGGCACTGCCAGGCTGGGATGAGGAGCCCTCAGACTTCCCTGCTCCGGGCTGGACAAGCCCAGCTCCCTCAGACTCTGCTCACAGCTCAAGGGCTCCAGCCCCACCTTGGAGGCCCTTCCCAGACCCTGCTCCAGCTGCCAGACATCTTTCCTGCCCTGGGGAACCCAAACCAGGCCACAGTGACCTGGATAAACCCTGTCCTTGCTGTCCTGGTCACACAGCCCTGGCCCCTTGTCCCCATGTCAGGCTCTGGGGTGGATCCTGTGGAACATCCTTTGGTGGAGGCTGTGGCTCCAGGTGGGCCGGGGGGATCCTGGGGGAGAGGGACCCCGCTGGGCATGGACAGCATTGGACATGTTGAGAAAAAATGTGAGGGAGGGCTGGGGCGGAGTGACCAACCCAGTGACTTCACACAGCCCTGCTGGGATGTCACAGCCTGCTCTGTTATGCCACAGCCAACTTTGTGGTGTCATAGTCAGCTCTGTGATGTCAGACTGCTGCCCTGTGATGTCACAGCCCATTCTCTAATGTCACACAGCTGGTCTCTGATGTCACAGCAAACTCTGTGATGTCACAGCTTGATCTGTGATGTTACAGAGGCTGACTATGATGTCATAGCTGCTCAATGACCTCACATAATCCACTCTCTGATGTCATAGCCCACTCTGTGACCTCATGTTACCAGATGATCAATTGTCTCCACCAGGTGAGCGCACACCTGGAGCTTGTTCTCCAAAACCCCAGGCCTATGGAAACCACACAATGCCCATTCTGTAATGAGGGGAACAGGAAGTTCACCAACCACAGTGTGCTGCCAGCTCAGCCAGGCCCACTGGAACGTTGGGGTCCACGACCACCAGGGAGACCCCCAGGACAGAACTAAGGCTCCTGGGATGGATCAGGAATGGTGTTGCCAGCAGGACCAGGGTAGGGATTCTTCCCCTGTGCTCTGCACTGGTTGGCCAGTACGTTGAGTACTGTGTTCAGTTCCGGGCTCCCCAATTTAGGAAGGACATGGAGGGGCTGGAGCATTTCCAGAGATGGGCAACAAGGCTGGGGAGGGGTCTCAAGCATGAGTCCTCTGAGGAGTGGCTGAGGGAGCTGGGGTTGTTTATCCTGGAAAAGAGGAGGCTCAGGGGAGACAAGGCAGTGTCAGGGCACAGGTTGGACTTGATAATCTCCAAGGTCTTTTCCAACCTTGCAGATTCTGGTATTCTCTGGAACCACCCTTGGAGCAGTTGCATGATGAGCCCTGGGCCTCCTCTTGAGAAGCTCCAGCAGCCCAGGTCCCTCAGCTTCTCCTGCCAGCCCCAAAGCCCATCCTGTCAGTCCTGCAGAGCCTCTGCAGCTCCTCCTCATTGCCCAGAACAGGGGGCCCCAGAGGCAGACACAGCAGCCCAGATGTGCCCCTCTGGCCTGGGGTGCCTCTGGCAAGGGAGCAGCACCAGGCACTGCAGGAGGCTGCAGACAATTCCTGCAGCACTTGTAGGATGATTCTGCTCCCCAAGGGACGTTCCCATGGTGCCAAGTCAGGAACTGCAATGGGGACTGGGGCCAGAGAGAAAAGGGCAAACAGTGATGGGCTGTTTGCAGGGGAGGGAGCAGGGCTGGGCAAGAGGAAGAAATTTGTACCAGGGAAGAGTAAAGAAAGCAAAGGTGAAGCAAAGGAAAAGCTGAGGGCAGTTTGGGGGTGGCTGCCAGGCAGCCCTGGCTCTGAGCAACAGCGTCTGCAGTGGCACAGGAAAATCCCAGCTGATGGGAACAAACTTTCTGGCTGAGTGCAGAGGCCAGGACAAAGCTGAGTGGTTTCCCTGGTGTCCCCCAGCCCTTGCTGGCCCCAGGGGCTGATGGCATTTGTGCTCCCTCAGGTTCATGTCCCCACAGCAACAGCATGGGGTGCTCCCGCCTGCTGTGTGCAATGCAAACAGGGGCTGCTGAGCCAGTGCTGCTGTGTCTGTGCCTGCAGGGATGGGGCACCTGTGTGAGCTGGGGAGAGGCCAGGGCTGCAGAGGGGGATGTTGTTGGCAGCTCCATGAGGACGCTCTGGGATGCTGCCCTGGGCTGTGCAGCGCACTGGGGATGGATCAGCCCCTGCTCTGCTGCTCCTTCCTGTCTGCCCCAGGGCCCTTGCAGAGCCCCAGCCATGCTGTTTGCCCCCAGCCTGCCCACGGCCAGCCTGGGGCTGCTCACGGGGGTTTCTGTGCTGAGCATTGGCCTGGCCGTGTTCTTGAGAGAGCCTGGGCAAGGAGCCTGGAGCCCCCAGGGCCTGGCCTGAGGCGTCAGCGCTGCCCCAGCAGTGCCCATGGCCTGTCCCTGCTGCAGCCCCGGCACTGCCACCCCAGGGCTGTGCCCGGCCCCGAGAGCACTCAGGCCCTACAGCAACACCAGGGCCACCAGGGCAGCGGGGCAGGGCCATGGCAGCAGCACTGGCAACACCAAGTGCTGCTGCTGCTGCTGGGCACAGCTGCTGGGCCAGCACTGATCTGCCCCAGCTCTGCACACAGACATTGCTGCTGCAGCTCCAGAGAAGGCAACAAAAGGGCATCTCTGCAGAAAACTCTGCTGGGAGATCCTTTAGTTCCTTTTAAAGCCACCAAGAGCACAGCCCCTCATTGACACAGTCTGTGACCACAGGAAGGTGGAGAGAAACAAAATGAGAAATGGCACAAACAATGACATTTCTTTGTGGACAATATGAAAAAAGTAAAACAAAGGGAAAAAAACCTCCAAAATGAAACCAACAAGAAGTATCAAAGATGACTTTTATTACAAGTGATTTGCAGAAATTGGTCAGCAGTTTAATGTTTCTTGAAACCATCCAGTCATCAGTCTCCACACTGCAGCCTTGAGCTCCTGGTTCCTCAGGCTGTAGATGAGGGGGTTCAGGGCTGGAGGCACCACTGAGTACAGAACTGACAGGGCCAGATCCAGGGATGGGGAGGAGATGGAGGGGGGCTTCAGGTGAGCAAAAATGTGCAGTGCTGAGGAACAGAGAGACCACAGCCAGGTGAGGGAGGCAGGTGGAAAAGGCTTTGTGCCGTCCCTGCTCAGAGGGGGATCCTCAGCACAGCCCTGAAGATCTGCACATAGGAGAAAACAATGAACACAAAACAGACCAAGTCCTAAACAGGCACTAACAGCAATGAGCCCAAGTTCCCTGAGGTAAGGATTTGGAGCAGGAGAGCTTGAGGATCTGTGGGATTTCACAGAAGAACTGGCCCAGGGCATTGCCATGGCACAGGGGCAGGGAAAATGTATTGGCTGTGTGCATGAGAGAATTGAGAAAGGCACTGGCCCAGGCAGCTGCTGCCATGTGGGCACAAGCTCTGCTGCCCAGGAGGGTCCCGTAGTGCAGCGGTTTGCAGATGGACACGTAGCGGTCGTAGCACATGATGGTCAGCAGATAAAACTCTGCTGAGATGAAAAAGACAAAAAAAAATACTTGGGCAGCACATCCTGTGTAGGAGATGTTCCTGGTGTCCCAGAGGGAATTGTGCATGGCTTTGGGGACAGTGGTGCAGATGGAGCCCAGGTCGCTGAGGGCCAGGTTGAGCAGGAAGAAGAACATGGGCGTGTGCAGGTGGTGGCCGCAGGCTACGGCGCTGATGATGAGGCCGTTGCCCAGGAGGGCAGCCAGGGAGATGCCCAGCAAGAGGCAGAAGTGCAGGAGCTGCAGCTGCTGCGTGTCTGCCAATGCCAGCAGGAGGAAGTGTCTGATGGAGCTGCTGTTGGACATTTCTACTGTCTTTGCATGGGGATCTGTAGAAAAAGTAATCCTGGAATAGTTGTGTTTTGAGAGGACTTTAAATATCCCAGCACAGCCTGGGGGCACTTTCCCCCCACTGCCTGCCCAGGGCTCTGCTGCCTGGAGCTGTCCCTGCCAGCAGCTGCTTCCCTGTGCCCAGGGCTGGGCCCTGCCAGTGCTGCCAGAGCCCAGCCCAGCCCTGGGGGCTCAGCTCTGCCCTGCAGACCCCTCCCAGCTCTGGCACTGCCAAGGGGCAGCTCTGGCTCTGCAGGCTCTGATGGCAAAATCAGAGCAACCCTGAGGAATCTGAAAAGCAACACTGATGCTGCCTCTAAGGGGCCCTGTGTTGATCTCAGTAACTGACCAATTAATTCAGATGTAAGAAAAATTTAAAAAATTTTTTACTCTTGAACTGAGAGACGAATCTCTATGTGAAATTTCCCATCCATGCAACCTAGAGCAGTAGATTAAAAAAGAAGGATTTTCCCTTTTATGCAGCCCCTGCTTTGCTGTGCTCCCTGTATAATCTGCTTGGAAATGTTCTGCAGTTAAATACCATGCTGTGAGCAGTCCTGAACAATGCAGCATCCTCACCACACAAGGAGAACACTTCCAAGCCTCACCAGCTGTCTCCTCCCACACAGACCTTGTCCACGCTGCTGGGAGCAGCTGCCAGGGCTGGCTGAGAGCTGTCCCTGGCAGGCAGCAGAGTCCCTGCCCCAGCACAGCGCCCTGGGCTGCAGGACCCTGCTCTGCAGGACAGCCCTGGGCACCCCTGGCTGCTCTGCACAAGAGACAATCACAGAATGTACTCACAATGTCTGTAGGTATTGGGATGTTCCAGCTTTAGGAGATGGCTCCAGGAGCTGCAGCTGCATTGTCCTGCAGCCAGAGGTTCCTGTGCCAAGGGCTGGCAGTGATTCTGCCCCAGGCACTTCTCAGCACCTTCCCAGCCCTGACTGATTGAAGCCCTCTGTGCCTCTGTGCTGTGCCGGGCTGGCTGCAGGCAGTGCCCCAGCCCTGCTGGGCTGGCAGAAGAGCTGCTCATCAAGAGAAATGTGCTTTTGAAGCTCTTCTTGGTTACCAGGAGCTGCCTCTGTGCCAGGAGCCCAGCCCAGCTCAGCAGCACAGACACAGCACAAGGACTTTAATGAGCCTCTGGGGCTTTGTGCTCAGGCCCTGAACATCAGTCCCTGAGAGGGAGCTGAAGAAACCTCTCCAGAACTCCAAGTCAGAATCCAACTCCAAAGTTTCTTGGACTTTTAATGGGTCCCACTGAGGGACACGACTGAGAAAGTGTCCCCAGGCCCCAGGCAGAGCAGAGAACTGCAGGCAGTGATGACAGGTGGGGACAAAGAGAAGCCAAGTCTTGGTGCCCTGGGGCACAGCAGGGTCTGTGCCACCAAGGGCTGGGAGGAGACACCTTGTCCTGAGGCCCTGGGGCCTCCTGGCACAGCCCCAGCCAGGCTGGGCACTGTCAGCCCCTTGTCCTGCCCTCAGCATCCCCCCCTAGCCCACATCCCAGTGGCCTCAAGGATCTGCTGGAAGGAGTCCCTGGGGAGCCTTGCTCAGCAATGGCCCTGGGGGCTCCTTCATGCTCCCTGCAGGGACTGCAGGTTTTTCAAAGGACTTTGGGTTTGGCTTTTGCCTTGGAGTCTCTGAGAGGTTTGTGCAATCAAGGCCTCCAATTATCTGCTGTAATTAGTCCCTGGAGAGGCTTTGTCAGTAACAACACTCAGTGGGACTCATTAATACTTCAAGGTACTTCAGTTATTTTAAGGCTACTTGGTGTTTCCCTTTTCATCCAGACTCAGTGAGAGGTTTGTAAAATCATGGCCCCAGTTATCTGCTTTGATGAGTCCCTTGAGAGCTTTGTACTGACACTCAGTGGGGCTCATTAATGCCTTGAGATACTCAAGGTTTTTAAGGTACTTTATGGATTTAAGAATACTTTTGGGTATTTTTAGGGATTTTCCCTCCCAAAATGAGTGTCTGAGAGGTTTTTGTGCCATCCTGGCCTCCAATTCTCTCCTCCAAGGAGTCCATGTGCAGCCTGTGTTGGGTGTCTTCCTCATTTCTGTTTTACAACAAAGATGGAACTGAAAGTATTTTGTAAGACTTTCTAAAAGCATCCAAACAAACATGGGAGAATTAACAATACAACAACAGCAACTAAGAGAATTAACAGTCCTGCTTTAGCTAGACATCATCCAACCCTTTAGTCCCTCGGATTGGAAGAGTTTATTGAACCAGTCTTTGTTTTCCCCTTGAAGCTTCTTGAACCCTTCCTTCAGTACCTGAATGCTCTTGTGGATTGACTCACTGTGGCTGGAGAGGTTCATGCAACACATGCCCTCATGGTCTACACAGCCATGCCCATGTGCCCAGAGTAAAAACTCTATCGCTGTTTTGCAAGGTGGCATGCCTGATGGTCTCTGAGAGCAGGCCACTCAATGTGAGCGAGGTAGCATTGGTTTGCTTACTTAACAGGCACCCAAAATGGTCTAATTGTCCTAAAGCTTTAGCTGAAGCCACCCAAGGTAGTCCAAACTGGGGGTGCTACCATCCCATACCTGGATTAAAGCTTGCAAAGCCATCTCTTTGATATCATCCAATACTTCTCTGAGGATACCTGCTGATTGATCATCTCATAGGCTGTGTTGTCCTTCTCCAGCTAGATGGCTGATTGTCAATTCCGCCCTTGCCTCATTATTAGCATAGTCTGCTATTTATTGATTTAGTAAACACTTCCAACCCCTTTCCCACAGGGTGTGTTGTGTAGGTGACAACAACATGGTCATAATATATTTTAACTCATACTGGGTTAAGATATGTGCTGTAAACATGGCCCTCATTAGGCCATTAAAATAAGGTGAGTCCTTTCCATGGTCTTTATCTGCCTTACACAGATTCTTGATTTCCCCATAAACCAATGGCTGATACCTGGGATTCTGCCCCCTTCTTTTATAACATACCAAGGCAATCAGGAGTTTTGAGAATATTTGCCAGTCTTCTTCCTTTCCCAGGGATCTTCTGGGGTTGAGGTGTGAGGTGGCTCTGATGAGTCTAAACTGTCTTCTGGGGAGGAAGAATAACTTGGAACAGAAACATTTGGATTAGAAATAGTGTGACAGTTGGGCTTAGTATCTTTAACCATGGGGGTTATATTGTTGCTGGAAGGTGAGGCAAAGGGCACTGCCATTTTGCCAGGTGTTGGGGAGGAAGGGCCTTGATTTAGGATGGCCGACTTCCAGGATGGAGTTCTGGAGGCATGGCCCAGGGTGAAGGTGGAATGATTGACAGTGGGGCATGTGCCGCAGTTGTGGGGGTGGAGTCTGGAGGTTCATTCAGGGTGGAAGAGAAGGTTGTGGTAGCAGGTAGTGGAGGAGCCAAGATGGAGGGAAGACAGTCAGGCTCAGGGGCATCTGGAAAATATTTAATGATCCACTTCACAATTGATTTTAATTTCTTTGAAGATGTTTGGTCATTATCAGTGAGAATTAACTTAAAGCATCCATATACGCACCTTTCTACTTTGGACATATGGCTGCCCATTTTTCTCTTTCTCCGCCTTAGGTGGAACAGCCACTGGAACACCTCAAATCAATTATGGGACGTGGATGCATATTGAAAAAACACAGTGACAAAATGGGCGATAATTGTCCTGCGTTTCCCCAAACCCAACTGCAATTCTACACAGGTGAAAATGTTGTTGTCCCTGTGGATCCTGGCTGAGGTCCCTCAAAGCAATAATGAATCTGCCGGCCCGGCACAATCCAAAATCCCGGGGAGCGCTGGCCTATCCATAAGCTAACCCCAGCTGACATGACTGAATGTCAGGGTCCCTGTTTGGGTGCCAAATGTCACAATGAGAGTGCCTGTGACAAACCTTTCTGGTTCCCCAACTTCAGGGCAAGGGTGGTGAAAATGAAAAGGAGCAGATGCTGGGGAAGATGAAACAGGAAAGCCAAATAAATATGATTGCCTGGAAAAAGATTTTGAGAATATGGAAACTATAAGTGAGATTGAAATGAAAGCAAGCTTTGAGATACCAAGCCTTAGTTACTGAACAACTGGAAAACAATGGTATGGCTGGCTGAAGGTAATCTTCCTTTTGATGAAACAATACCCTCTGCTTGCAGACAGGTCCAAGGGTCAGAGCAGACCCTACTAGCTTGGCAGAAGGGGTCCAAAGAGTAGTTTTTAGGGTTTAAAATGCAACACAGTATGGTAATGTAATGATTCTTATAGGCTGTATGTAAATACTATAAGATTTGTATCTTGTACTAGATTGGTTAGTGAAAATTAGAATATGCAGCACAGAAGAAGATTTATTGTATTGTAATGGGAACTCCCCTCCTCTTTTGGGCATCTATTTTGGGTGCCTCTTTCGAGCTCCTCTTTAGGGCCTGCTCCGAGCTGTGGCTGGCAGCCCCAAACAAGGCCCCTGCACCCACACTCTTTGCAATAAACCACAAGTTCCAAGACCTGGCTTCAAAGATCTCTCATCTCCATCCGTCCCAAACTGTCCTAGGAAAATGAAAACAAGCAGGATCAATGGAGCTGCCCAAAAGAGAACTTTAGTAACAGGGTGAAAAACAATAAACATGGAGAAGTCAAGCACAGTACAAGGGGTGGGATTCAAAGACCTGAGATAAAGGGGAAGCAACAAAATAGACACTTGAGGGTAGAAGACTCTAGAACAATAAGACATTAGGGGAAACAAGTAACCAACAGGGGAGGAGAACTTGGACAACTTAGCATGACAACACCAAAGGCTTATGGGGGAACTCTCAAACTCACCCTAAGTAAAACAAATGATTCCCAGGGCTTGAAACTCATGCCCAGTTCTTCCAAGGTAAAATCTGGCTGACTCTGAGTTACAGCTGGGCTAACTCCCACACCGCTGCTTTGCACTGGCCCCTTGGGACCATGCGGCCCAACAGAGCCACAATGATGTCCTTGGTTCCACCAGGCTCCGCAGTGTCACAATGGCCCCTCCATTTCACAAGGCTCCCAGTGTCACATTGGTCTCCATAGGAAGGAAAGCACAGAAGCCCATGTTTCAGGAGCTGATGAACAGCAACCACCAGAGGCAAAGGCAAGCCTGACCTGTCTGTCCTGACAGGTTTGCTTGGTGCAACACTTGAATATTCAAAATTATGAGTGCAGAGTCCTAATTTAAAATATTTGTGCCTGGAAAAGAGTGTTGTTTTGTTTTTTTATTCATAAAAAGAAAAGCAGAGAGCCCTTTCCAG